>OX451387.1:3853007-4042052 GCA_949629135.1 Eremobia ochroleuca
CTACTTACTTACTGAGATGACCTTCTCTCTCATGGGGAGGAGGACTGTCTCCCAGCAGTGATAGGCTGATTATGATGAATGAGATGGCGAATAATAGATAACTATGGAAGAAGCCTCAAATAACTTGAAATAACGGATAAAGGATCACAGTAAACCATTTTCCGAAATCAACTTTGCCTTTACATTCCTGAGTAAAGTTATGTAAAACAAATTATTGAGCGCCCCAAGACTATTTTTTTTTTCCTTTTGGCAACTGAGCCGATGTCGACTATTCTGCCAGCGTCATGTGGTGAGCCCCAAGACTAGCTTTTTGCCACAAGCTCCGCAGTAAACATGCTTACGTCAAACAACTTTTATTTTACAAAACGTCTAAGTAGGTAAACATACTGAACTGTCCGAGGTTGCAAGCTGTTGTGTCTACTTCAGTTATTTTCCACGTTTAATCTTGTTTCGGATTTTATCTTTTGAGAAAACCCGCGACATACTTCGCTCCATGGCATGGGTCCAAGCTGCAATCCGATAAAATCTTTCTTTACCATTGAAAACCAAAGATTTTATACGTAATAATTTAGTTATTTACGCTTAAAGTCTCGAAAGCCTGAAAAGAAAACAAATTGGAACTGTATTTGTTGTTAAGTCACTTGACATCGTAGCAAACTTGGCATCTACTTACTGCAGTATTACATCGCTTTGAATAATAAAAATTATGCTCAGTGGCGGATTTACCAGCAGGCTGAGTAGGTTTGAGCCTAGGGCGGCGGATTTTAGGGGGCGGCAAATTTGCCCCAATTTTTTTTTTGTCTTATAGAAATAAATAAATACCTAAATGTTATTAGATTTCATCACTTAACCTGTCAAAGTTGGGAATTTGACGTTTGTCAATCTGCTAATACTTTCTTCCACCTTCTTTTGTTCGTATAGGGTATCGAAATGCAGAGGTCAGAAGGGGCGGCAAAATTTGAATAGCCTACTGGCGGCAAATGTGTTAATCCACCACTGATTATGCTCCGCTCTATATTCCTGAACTACGTGTTCAATGAGGGACTCAAAAAAACCGTTGTCTGAATCCAAAGACCAAATCCGAACTCAAAAGGACCAAAATTTTTTTCCATTGAGACACTAGTCAAATGAGGCTCAATGTTACCGTGTTCCATGCAGGGTGTTTCACAAGAAGGGGACTCTTGTGACACATGCGAGGGTTCCAGCAGTGGAGGGGGGCAGGCAGTAGAGGGGGCACCCAGCGCTGCGGCTGCGCCCGACATGGCGGCGCTGCCCGTGCCGCGAGCGTTCGCGGACAGTCGCCGCTCCTCGGCCGCCAGCGCCATCTCTGCCGCCTCGCTGCAACCAGACAAGTAAGTGATTCTGAGACGATTTTCTCTATTATACAGGATATACAAGCTGTAACTTAAATAACGCACAATCTCATAAGGGGTCATTGTACTAATCGTTATGAACAACTTTTACTATGGGACCAAACCTGAAATCGTAAAAAAAAATCAGCTGTTCCCTACATTTTGAAGAGTTATACGAACATAAATGTAGGGAACAGCTGATTTTTTTTCGCGAAAGACTAATAAATCGACAATTATTATTAAAAAATTGGAAATTAGCAATTAATTCGTAGCGATATTCAATATTTTGATTGAAGCCATCGGTCGCCCAGCTAGTTCAAATAAAGGATTGAATTGAAAAAAAGAGATTTTTTTTGTATGCTTCTACTCGTTTCACCTTTTAAACCATGTTTTTTGTCCAGACGGTAAAATAGTCAGCCGGTATAAATAAATAAAGATGATCTTATAACCTTGGTCCTTTTATTCGCAGCATTCCAGACGTAGATGAAGATATAGCTAAATTAATAAGTTCTAACCCAACGGGTAACTTCAACTTAGACGTGGACAACAAACCGGAACGCAGCAAGACAAGCTCCGCCTCGCCTCAGGACCGGCTCTCGCTGTCAAACCTCTCCTCCTGTGATACTAGCTCCTGCAAGAACCTCCTGAGGCCAGAACTAGAGCAAACATATAATAGCAGTAGTCTTACTATACCTAACCTAGTTGTCTCTGACGATAGCGATAAGAAATCGATATTACAGGGAGATACTTATGAATCGGACCAATTGACTATTATAGACACGGACAAACCGTATACAGATGACGAACACTACGAGGTAAGTGCGAGAGTGACCCCGGCCAGCGGCGAGTGCACGCCGGACCGACGGCTCTCCAGCGTAGACCTGGAGATCGAAGCCAGTAGCTCAGAAGGGTCCAACATTAGCGAGGATTTTAGTTTAATTTCGGAAATAAACGATTCTAAGCCAGAAGAAATGGAAGAAATCGGCAGTATGGGAATCGGCCATATTGACTCTCCCGAAGTCTCAGAAACGACGTATGTGAACTCGGAAACTTTGCACGGAGAATCAATCATGGATGATATCAGTTCAATGCTTGGACAAGAAGTTTTGTTGGCAATGATGGGAAAGAACGGTGAAAACGAAACTTATACTGATGACACAACTCTATTCACGTCCGACACTGTGTCAGACATCGGGATGGACAGTCGAAACCCGAGCCTCGAGAAGAACAACGAGACGAAAATGAAATACATAACGAAAATGAAGAAATCCAAAGACACCGAAGCTGAGAAGTTCGGATTCGAGAACAGAGTATTCTACATCGAAAATGCAACGAAAGTAGAGGAGCAGATCAAGTACTGCAGTCTCGCTCATTTTGAAGAAGGGAACGATATAGCGAGAAAGTCGTTTAAAAAGCAGCTTAGAAAAAGTTTAAAGAAACGCGTGGATACAGACGTGAGCTTAATACATCTACTTCCGAAAACGAGTGAAGAAACGCTCAGTGTCAAAAGTGCTGAAACTCCTAACTATATGGCACCACCAAGACTGATTTGTGACGACCAGATAACTGTTCCAGATATAGGCGGTTTTCCGCATGTAAGCGTTGTAGTGGAACCACCATCCCCTTCGCATAGTGAGGACAAAAAGAGTTTGAAGACTTGCCCAAGCCGTATGGCATCAGTTCTTAGTGATATCTTTGATCAGGGTACAGATACTCTGAGCGTGAATTCTCCGGAGCCAAGTATAGGTACCACCAGAGAAAGGAGATCGTCCGATAATCCAAGACTTTTAGGACAGACAGACCCTGAATATGGGAAGTTCCTGAGCTGTTCACCTGCTGCCACCAGGAGGATATCATGTGGGAGCCTCTACAAGCCTGGAGAACCTGATAAGTAAGTGCATTCAAGTTCTGTAGACATCCTTTGCTAGGTTTATGTCTGCGGGGTAATTGCTTAACACACTAACAGTATCAATGGCTCTCATTTTGACAGTCCAACAACATTCATTGCGTTATTTACGTTGCTGAGCAGACTAATTTTTGGAACATATGAAGCAATGGATTAGCAATATATTATATACATATTTACTTTTGGGCTACAGCCTTTCGTAAGACTTTATAATGTAAAAGTAATGATAACGCAATGTGTACTAAAATCTCCAATTCGATATTTTTATACCTCAATGAGCTTTAGGGTTGGCAAAAGATAGACGTTAACATAATTTTTACACGTCTCAGACATACTTGTTAATTGTATGAATAATGAATCGTAGTATTAATCTTAAAATATCTTGGGAGAACGTTATTTTTACTAACCAGTCAGTAAAGACATTTAAATAAAACATTGATCGTACGGCGTACCGCTACTTTTGTCATCTCTATTTATACAATGAGGTCTGCTACCGTATTTTCTGGGTTTTTTCAAACGAATTTGAATATTGTTCGGAATATTCTCAGGGACAAGCGTTATTTTTATTGTGTATTCAACTAGAACATGTATGTAAAGCCGCGAGGCACGAGCCAAAACTCTTTCAAAAGAAAACACCGTTTTTTACAACATGTATTTCGATGTTTTCTCAAGATCTCTAGAGGAACCATTCTATGTTCTTATACATTTACCTAGCTTGGTTTTCTTTTCTTTTATTTAATATAGTAGTGGGCATATTTCAAAAGTTCCCTCGTGTATTGAAAATTCTATGAGATTCATGCTTACATTTGCATGTTCAATATAGAGAATGTCTATAAAAATGCTCGCAAATAATGTCCCAGCTGTTTGACATAAAATTCTATTATAACTGCAACTTCGCAATTCTCCGTTCAAATAAAATATAAATCTAAACAACCACTACAGATACTTTTCTTTTCTAGACTATCCACATCTGTGTCATCAATATGGGGAGAAGGTGGCGCATCTAGCGGCCTCGGATCTAAAGAGGCCAGTGAAAAGGCGAAGAAACTGCCAATTATCAACCCCTTGGTCCAATTGCCAGCCTGGCCTCATGTCACACAGGGCTTCATAAGCCAATGTCTTTTGGCAAACGCTGATGCACTATGTGCCGCGGTCAGTCCTCTCATGGACCCTGACGAGACTCTTCTAGAAGGGTTCTATGAAAGGGCTGTGATGAACAACTACTTTGGGATTGGAATTGATGCGAAGATTACCTTGGACTTTCATAATAAGAGGGAGGAACATCCAGAGAAGTGTAGGTCGAGGGCGAGGAACTATATGTGGTACGGAGTTCTTGGGTCTAAGGAGTGGGTTAACAGGACTTACAGGTAAGACATGATAAGTCATTCGCTATTGTTTGTCTTTCTTTTGTTTTCTGTGTTACTGGCCACAAAAATTTGATCCAGTGATAGATACTGATCTGGCACAGTTAATCTGCAAAGTCAATACGACTACATTTTATAGCGTTCAAAATCTTGAATATGACGTCATGTATTCCACATTTAAAGTTCTCATTAGTATTGTAACTCTGTGTGATACCTATTTTATGCATCCATAAACTACACAATAATTTGCTACCGTTTTAAATAATTTCTTTTAAATCATTTGTTTTAAAAATTGTTATTGAATATATGATTTCAATTGAACTGAATTGAATTTCCATTTTTGTTCAACTAAATTCTAGTTTTTATAGCGATATTATAGTTTTTCATTATAGGTAGACTGTAATAAAACTCATTTTGCAGGCATCTAGGTCAAAGGGTACAGCTTGAATGTGACGGGCAAAGGATTCCCCTGCCAGAGTTGCAGGGCATTGTCGTGCTGAACATACCCTCGTTCATGGGAGGGACCAACTTCTGGGGAGGAACGAGAGGAGACGACCTCTTCCTCGCTCCCTCCTTCGATGATCGGATACTTGAGGTCAGTGTCAACTTTAATTTACCAGATTTTTTACTTTGTAACTGCGATACACGAGGAGGCTTCTTCAAGCATCCCATAAAAAAATAAATAAAAAAAAAAACAAAAAAAAATTATGACGGCAATAGACTTGCTACCTATGACATGGGATTTAAACATAACTGACGAAATGCTAACTATATGTAGATACTCCTCTGCCTTATATTCTTCGTGGAATACAAGCGAGGTTTTTGTTAATGAGGGTTTTCATAAAAAATTACGCCACCAGTTGGCGCCACTTTGGCAAGAGGTCTTCAATTTCGACAATGAATTTAAAATATATGATGACGTTCATCATTCGTTTCATTCATTCGTTTTTCATTCAGTCAGGACTAGAGAAAACATAAGCGCTTTGACACTTTTGACAGGTGCTCGGACCTGACGTCTCAGTGCTGCCGCCTAGTGAACGTCATTTCAGAAAACCCTCATTTTGTGAGTAGCGTCATACAGAGTGGCAGCGACAACGACACGCAACCTGTTACGACTGTTAAAACTGCCTGTTAAAACTATTTTTAGGGTTCCGCACCAAAATAGTAAAAAATTAAAGAAAAAAAAGCCTTTTTTAAAAACAAGCTTTTATTATTTGTTAGTAAAATGAACTAAAAGTTAAAAATAAATTAACTCTACAAAGAAATAAGTATAACACTTTATAAGTTCATTGTAACCTTTAACGATAATTAAGCTTCTTCGTCTACGACAAAATAATTCCATATCGTACCTAAGTATATATTTTTAACACTAAAACTTTACACCTTAATTATTAAATCTTCCCGTTTTTATCACAGTGCCGATTTTATAAATAAAAGCGTGTTACATTATGATAGCAAGAGGAAAAAGAAGGTGCTAAATGTTCTTAATTATACCATCAAAATGTAACACGCTTTTATTTATAAAATCGGTCAGACCCTGGTTACCATGTGGTATCAAAGTACTCGTCAAGACGAATTAAACGAGCCCAAACTCGATGGGGTTGCGTCGTTTTATTTCGGAGTTCCTATGGCCACCTTCCAGCTCCATCATCAGATCCTAATTACTATATAGTATAAAAGTACTCGCCAAGAAGAATCAAACGAGCCCAAACTCGATGGGGTTGCGTCGTTTAATTACGGAGTTCCTATGGCCACCTTCCAGCTCCATCATCAGACCCTGGTTACCATGTGGTATCAAAGTACTCGTCAAGACGAATTAAACGAGGCGAAACTCGATGGGGTTGCGTCGTTTAATTACGGAGTTTCTATGGCCACCTTCCAGCTCCATCATCAGACCCTGGTTACCATGTCGTATCAAAGTACTCGTCAAGACGAATTAAACGAGCCGAAACTCGATGGGGTTGCGTCGTTTAATTACGGAGTTCCTATGGCCACCTTCCAGCTCCATCATCAGATCAGCTCTATGTCATAATAATATTGCATTGTCATCCGATGTATGCATGCATGCAAAACTTCAGCTCAATCGGACACCGGGAAGTGGATCAAATTTAACTTGCAAGATATGATTACAGACCGACAGACAGACAACGGGACAGGTGAAAGTAAATAAAAGCTTGTAATAAAAAGGAACCCTAGTGGTGCGGCTCAGTCTGTCCGTCTGTCACAACTGGATATCTCAAGGACTACTAATGCTATCAACTTGAAAGGAGACGGATACGCTTTCATACAATTTTGGGCCTGGATGTAAAAAGATGAAATTGGTGTCAAATGATAGCTACTATATTAACAAACAATCACTGAAAATATTGCAGATTTTGGCAATCTGAGAGCCGAGATAAAAGAGTATTAGGAAAAGTGAGGTTACGTAACAATCTGTACTTAACCCTTTACGGCATAGGAAACCAGATATGGTTTGACATGTTTACAGTTTATTTTACTCTAAAAAAATAAAAAAACTAGCGTATAAATCCTAATGGGGTTTGTTTTTCATATCATTAGCAATAATAAAACACAACTATTTACTCTATCATCACATACCACTTGGAAATAAAAATAAAAAAAATAAATAAATAAAAAATACACTAAAATTAATTCTGAAGCTTTAATAAACTCACTAACATAAAAAAAAAATTGTCACTTATTTAATATATCATGCAGTAAAGGGTTAACAGCCGATTTTTGAAGTGGGATTGTCATTTTTCACTCGACTGCCGAAAGAGGGGCCACAATTTACACAATTGTCAATCAAATATCCAATCGGTAGGTCGTTCGTAAAATCCAAAATAACAAGTCTAAGTTCAACGTGTAAGCGGGGTTCTCGGTGTCCGGTATGGTAGCAAGGCAAGGGTCGTACAAGAAGGAAGATCAGAAGTCCGTAGGAAAGCAGGTGTCGAAGAAAATATCAATAAAACTATGGGAGTAAACACACTCAAAACGCACTAGACTATTCGAACGAGCGTCGATGTCATGTCATGCATGTCAAGTCAAAGTTAGCACAGGTTAAATATTTTTAACAATAATTGATTAGTAAACGTGAATTGATTTATCTTGATTATGTAGATATTTAATTAGTTTAAACTCTTAATACTTTAATTCTAACAGATATTATCTGGTGAAAGCATTTTCGTAAACAGTATGAACTGTGTAACGTTAATCGATTATAATTGAATCGATATTCCAATTACTTCGTAACCCTAACTTAATTATTGGATTTCTCATTTTCCAGATTGTAAATTGAATTGATTTTTCACATTTTTAAATAGAAAAATATAACCTTTTTTTTAAGCCATACCTCAACTTATTACAATCAGGCCCACAAATCCCCGTCTCCTTTGTAATATTTTTAGATGACGTCTGCCCAACTATTTTGCAAAAAAGAAAGAAATATTTTTTTTTTTTTTGCAACAGGGATGAAAGGAGTCTTAAAAATTCAAAGTGGGGCTACTAGGGCATGTGGGGTATCACATGAAAGAGCGCTGTGTGCACATTTATAAATATTATTCCTTTTTTTTTAGGCGTCATAGTTTTCGACTTTTGATGAAAAATGTAAAAAAAATACCTTTCCCCCTTATCTCCAAAGTTTGCATAGAGAAAAATCTTAAATTATTGTATGTGATTGACGTTTTTGTAAGGATTACAGTATATTCGTAATGAATATACACTTTTTCAGAAATCATCAACAAAAATTACATTATTTCCACTATCGATCAAGAGATGCCGCTGACCTAAAACTGCAATATTCTACACCGCAGTATTAACATTCTCTGACGAATATAGGCCTCGCCAATGAAAATTTTATATATGATGGTACGGAACCCTCGGTGCGCGAGTCTGACTCGCCCTTGACTGGTTTTTTTTTTATAACCAAGGAAAACTACCCTAGGGGACTAGCATGTGCTGAATTTATGGGTAACCAAACTGTAAAGCACAAACACGCGCAAAAAGTAAAGTTTGCGCGTCGATGTTCTTGACACCCTCAAAAAAATCTGAGTCTCTCGCTTGTATGGTATTCAATATAGTACCTTTGTATAGTATATTATAAGGCGAATATTATCCTGTGATAATATTCGCCTTATAATATACTTTATATTAATTAATCGCTGTAATTCATGGATGCCTTCTGCTTACCGCAAGTCAAAGGCCTGTTAAACTAATGAAATGTTTTGAACAGGAATTTGATATGAATTATAAACGTATATACGATATCAATTAACTTTGTGAGGAAAACAACTTGTTACAATAACTTTCATTATTTCGTCGTAACTACTTTTTTTAGAAAAGATAGAAACAATATGATCATGGTTCCAACCGCTGATAATAATTATTTATTCATTTTTTGTCTCCTTTAATTTTCCATTATTATAACATTGGTATTAAAAAAATTGTGGGTATTACACTATAGCTAATGTAGTGAGTGATAAGTTACTATTTTGCTTCGTAAGCAAAGCAAAATATCATAGCTTATGCCACACCAAAGTTACCGACCAACTTACACCAACTATGGTACCATCATTTGCCTAGCCTTTTCCCAACTATGTTGGGGTCGGCTTCCAGTCTAACCGGGTGCAGCTGAATACCAGTATTTTACATGGAGCGACTGCCTATCTGACCTCCACAACCCAGTTACTGGGTAATACGATACTCCTAGGTAAGACTACATACATACATACACCAACTATGGTACCGAAGGACCAAAATCCCTAAATCTTCCTTACAGGTCGTAGCCGTATTTGGCTCAGCCCAAATGGCGGCCTCCCGGCTCATCAACCTCCAGAAGCACCGCATTGCCCAATGCCGTGCAGTCCAGATCAACATCCTGGGCGAAGAGTGCGTACCAGTGCAAGTGGATGGTGAAGCTTGGCTGCAACCCCCTGGATGTGTCAGGATCATACACAAGAACAGAGCGCAGATGCTGTGCCGGTCCAGAGCTCTTGAAACTAGTCTTAGGTTAGTGAAGTTTAGGTCAGTGGTAAATGTTTTTATTTTTTATATTCAGTAGTGCAAAGTAGTGAGTTCATAATTCACACTAAAGAAGATTAAGATTCGGTTTTATAGAAACTGAAATAGTATAGAAACAACGTTCTATCCTGAATTGCATGCAACGAAATAATATGAGGCCAGCGATTCTGCGTACAGGAATAATTTGAATCATCATTTCGTTAGTCCCTCTATTCGACTCGTCAAAGTTTGTTGCACATTTTGCTCTTAGAAACTTAATTTCTTTTTAAATAAATAAGTTCGAAATCTCGAGCACTGTTTTAACCGTTGCATCATTCAGAACTTGGGATGAGAAGCAGCAGCTCAAAGCGAGTGCTCTCGCTGGATCCGGTGCAGGCGGCGGCCCTGGCAGTCCACGAGTTGCAATGTCACCTACTGAGAGCTCTCAACTTCTCGCATTGTTGGATGATGTTAACACGCTAGTCAAACATGTAAGTATAAGATGATAAGGTCCTAACACTTTTGCGGACCGCAAAGGCGTTGAAAGTTTACTCTGAACTCGATCCGAATCAAACGACCAAAATTTTACCAAAATCGTGGTTCTTCAGTACAAACCTTTTCTAAGGAATATTGAGCATATTTTTAGCAAATTTTAGAACAGAACTTTTGGTGATATAATTCATATATCATAGGTGAAATTGTCGTGCATAAGCGAGACATCAGCATGCGGCGGAGTTTCCCAAGGAGTGTCGTTGGCGCGTCGTGTCGCTGCACACGCTGATGCGCTGCAAGACGCTGATGGGAAGCTACTGCCAGCGCCACAGCTGCGAAGACTTCTGGCTACACTGGTAAATACTCGTTCAATCGAACTTTTGCCCGAGCTTAAAACTTCGAGTCAGTTTTAGTATTTCGAACTTTGTTCCCTAAGGATAAGTTCTTAATACAAAACTTAGAACTTAGTAGCGGGCTAAGTTCATAGTTTTTGTAAAAAGAACTATATTTCGATCAAAGTAAGGTTCTTATAAGACATAACTGGATCAATGTTGAACCATGTCTAAAAAAACCTTATTTTGTAATAAGACAGTGTTAGGTTCTATATTTACGAGAGTTCTAGTTCAAGCCTTGAAGTAGCGTTATCCCCACGAAACATGTTACTAAAGTTACTGTTTCCTAGAAGAGCGCTCCCGTCATATTTATTACGGACGTCATGAAATTCTGTCATGAAAATGTGTATTTGCACCAGTAGTTGACATTAACGTGGCGGTCACTGCTCTTCTAGGAATCCGTAGCTTTAGTCTGCTACACCGCCATTTCTTCCGTGAATAATCGGTCTTTATTAGGAGCTGTACCTATTTCATTTCAGTCTTTATTGGCTTATGATGAACAAGTAGGTTGTTGATCGCAAAATTGAATTTAATTTTTTTAAAAAAAAAAAAACGTTGCCCACACTAGGAATTTGTCTTGTATTGTGGGTGCGTTTACAAACATTGAAACTCACATACACAAACAGCCAGACCCGGAACAACTACTTGTAGGTAATACAAATATTTGTCCCGTGAGGGAATCGAACCCGCGACACGCGGTGCAGCAGTCAATCGCTTAACCACTGCGCCAACCGTGCCGTCAAAAATTCAAAAAATATCAAAACAGTGGTCTTTATCAGTCTGGGACAATTTGGAAGCTATAGCTAACATATCAGCATGTTTGCCCAGGTGGAGAGCTGTCACGAGCTCGTAGAGAGCGGTGGTGTTAGCGGAGCAGGCGCTGGTGCTGCTGCGTCGCTGCGTGCGCATCTCTCCCGAGCCACTTTGCAAGACGGATTCGCATTCTTGCACACTGACGAGGTATATTTTGAAAACTACTTCACTACATGAACTTTGTGGGTCATCTAGGTTGACAAATGCGTGCACTGACTGGACAGGTCCGCACAATCTGTGTGGTTCTTAACTCAAAAGACCATTTCAGACACCAATCTACATGGTCTTCACATGATCTGACCAAGATCATGTCTGGACTTTAAAAGAGACTGTGACCTCTGAGTTTGTTTCGGCCTTTCTTCTCAGAGTAGGAAACGCCGACCTCATCTAGTTTAAAAAAAAATATGATTGACATGTAAAAGTGTTTGTACAAACCTACTTACAGAAAATAAATCATTTATCATTTATCAAGGTTCAAACGAAGAGGCCGAATGCAAGATTAGTATTATTAGCATTTTATCAAGTTGGCGCCTCGTTTCTTTCGCATATACTGTGAATGAGCACATTGTACACCTAGCTAGCCATTTATGAACGCTTTGCACTTATTGGACATGAAAATCGTGCATAACAGCTTTCACGCACTGCAGTTTTATTTTCAGCCAGTTAGAATTTTCTATATTGCATTATGACATTCCAATTATAACTGCACATAGCTTAAATATAAATGTAATTTAGCCGTATTAACTAACGGTGCTTTATTTCACGCCCACGTCCCCAGTTCGAATCACCCGTCAGAATCCCTAAACCTTATCGTAGACTTTCATTAGATGGGATCCGATTGTATTCTTACTTCTAGTTTGTAGTACCAAGACCTACGACAGTAGGATAATAGACTATCTTCATCCCTTTAACTATAAACATGAGCTCAAGAAATAGATCATTCACTCATAAATTAATAAACGAGGACTAAAATTATATTGATCAGTATTGATATTACGCTCATCTTAGCTCAATAGTTCTGAAGATCTTGAAAGTGCTATCTATCAAACATTTAGCCGTGCCTAAAGTATGACGCATCCCTCTGCCTTATAGCACCAGAAACGCATGCCACCCATCCAACTATGTAAAACCACCTCGAAAACCTCACAAACACAACACAACTGTAACTCCCAGTCATTTCATTAGCCCCTTCCTGGTCCTTAGGTGCAAAAGAAGGGCAGTCGCTGGCTGAGGGGGCGACGAAGCGTGTCCGAAGGACCAACTCCCACCGTCACCGCTGCTCAAGTCCGCTGCTGGGGAGTTAAGGAAGTCCAGACCTGGTTGGAGTCACTCCAGCTTAGCGAATACTCTGAGGCATTTGCGAAACATGATGTCACTGGAAGGGAGCTCCTGTCTTTAGCAAGGCGAGATCTCAAGGACCTCGGAGTCACGAAGGTTGGGCATGTCAAGAGGATCCTGCAAGCTGTCAAAGAACTCCAGTGACGACGGCGAGGCCGCTCCGAAGGGGATGGCCTTGCTTAACTATGCGAAAATTGAATCTGATTTTTCTTCCATATACTTAACTTTTTTCTAGATATAGAACTCTTACTCTTATTCTAAATAGCTATATGAATATAACAGAATTGTATGCATAAAATATATTTTTCGTCTATAATAAAATAATCAATAATAATATAAAAATATTTCTAAAATATTATGACATGTATTCAATTTCCCAAAATATATTACAAGTGATCCCAATTAGATATAGAAATATTGCATTTTATAAAAACTGTGACTTACTGAAAGTGAAAGAAAAATCAGAACATCGATTTTGAAGGTGGAGCTTTGACCCCTTGATAACATCACTATGTGATTGATAAGCGTCACTAATAGACGCTTCAATTAACTCGAATACACTCGATACGTAATCGAAATCGAATCGGTTCCGATACATGTCAAGCTGTCAATCTGAACTGAGCGTTATACGTATTTATAATTAAGAAAACTTACCGAATGCGATTTATGAATCGATTGTGAAATTTAAATCGACTTCTTTGACAACGTAGGGAAAACTAAGAGTGGCAAGCTAAAAAACATTTTGAAAATATCACTTCACGGTGTGCTTATAGTTTTCCATTCCATTTTTAATGGGTTTTCTATTTATATATTGTATACTCACCAAAATTATTGTCTGACAAAAAACGTAAATTAACAAAACGATTGCTTAAAATCATACAGCATTAAGCTTCTCTAAATTTCATTTAAGAGCGACTTTATAAGTAGGGACCTATAGGGTCAATACATTTTTTCTTCAACATTTCAAGATAGATCATCGAATATTTCTAACTCTATAAACTCATTCATTCCTTCTTATATCATTGCCGTTGTGAGCTATCGACCGAATATATTCTCTGTGAAATTACTTTTACTAAATGCCACTCTGATTGATATATTTATTGGATATGGAATATTGTAATTTAAATACTTAAATAATGAATAAAAATTGAACCATTTCAATCAATACTATTGATATTTATGTCATACCGTATATTATGGTTATGACAAGTTTAAAGTCGTTTTAATATAAGACAAAAATATGTGGTACGGAAAAAAATGGTAGGACCAGCCATGGAATGAAAATAAACATTATGAAGGGCAAATATAAAATGTATACATAATGTTGCTCTTTACAGAATCAATTTACACTGAAAAAGAAACGAATAATATGTATTGGGAACAGACTGCGCGAATTTATTAGCAAATGGTCAATATATTTACGAATTATCCGATTTTAAATTTTCCTATTGAATATTTACCACAAAATTTATTTTCTAAACCAATGTTGAGCAATTTTTGAAAGATAATTTCGTCCCATATAAATATGTAGTCTCTAAACATAGATTACCTCTAAAAGCTGCCAAAATTGCCTTCCAAGACTAAAATGTTTTCTTAAATTGTTGTTGGAATTGTTTACGACATTTTATTGGAACAACGAATTATTGCATTGTTTGGCTAAAATACCCGTGCTTATTGGGAGTTAACTGCTAGATATCACTGTCGAATAAATATTGGTTTTAAAATATAGTAATATCTCTTTGGCAATGACATATACGCAGTTACGTCCTGAGCACAGCTACACCCCACTCCCTTTTTATAAAATTCTAGAGAAAATAATAAAAGTTCTGTACTGACTGTCAGTAATTTACTGGAAATTTACTGCCCCGTTGGTCTAGGTTCGATTCCCAGGTCGGGCAAATGAATAATGGGTTTTTTCATCAGGAATTTCGTAGCTCGGAGTTTGGAAGTTGGCGGTGTGTGATACCCTCGTGTCTCGGTGCGCACGTTAAGCCGTTGGTTCTGTGACTGATATCTCTCCGGGCGTGGCGGATTGCCGTCCCATCGGACTACGAGAGTCAAGGAATAGTGACTTTACCTTTGTCTTCGCAAACACTTGTGCACTATAATATCTCCGGTGCTGAAGGACCGCACGACAGTTCCGCTAAGATTGGCTCCTATGGCCGAAATATGGCCTGGAGGTTTTTTTTTTTTCTTACATGACAAATAATTTAAAATATATCTACCACCGCACGTTGCAGACTTTTCTTCCGAAAATAAAGACAGTCAGTCAGGATTTTTATTCCTAAATAAAAATAAACATAGCATAGCCACTCAATATTTACCATAAATATACTAATAGTAGCAGAGTTATATATTATGAAAACCGTTAATAATATACCTAATCGTATAGAGGACTTGCAGTTAATGTGGTTTTTTTTTTTAATACCTTTGGTTGCGTCAACAGAAGAGGCAACTGCAGCTGTCGACGCATCGGCGGCTGCCATCGACAATGACCGAACGAACAACCACACGTGCCACTCGTGTATTTGAGCACCGTACTAAAACACCAGCAAATAATACACGAGCGGCACGTCGTCGGCGCAGTTCTTGCGGCAGCCGCCGACGCGTCGACGACGGCTGCAGTTCACTCTGCCGTTGGCGCACGCCACTCGTGTGTATGAACACTAGTTTGTAGGTACACAGGTCATTTATGGTAGACTTTAAAATAGTACAGATACTTGCACGATTTACTTTAATTAAAGATCGATTTTGCAGTTTTTTCCAATATATAAATTCTATGCCAATATTAAAAACTGCAAGTCCAATTTTCAGCATTTATTCAGCACCAAAAATACCCGTATTATGCACAAAATAGTAAGTGTTCGCGTAGCAGTTAGACGTAAAAATATAGCATAGAATAATTTTATCGGTACATCATATAAGTACAGCCTTGAGGAAAATGTATACAAACATTATCAGAGTAAATCTGAATATACCGCACATTGGACCTATAATTCCCCAATTATACGATTCCAGCTTCATTTTTAGTACGGTTTTTAGCAATAACACTGATTAACTTCGATGATTAGGCGGTTAATAGCTGCATAGGATATTAAAGAAGCCACTGTAACGTGACTGTTTAGTGTAGGCGCGTACAATTAGACTATGGGGTGGGTAAGATAGCGTACCAACGGTGGTCGAATAGAGTAGACAGTCGCCACATTGTAGGTGTCTTATTCTTAATTCAAAATTCTAAATAATACGAAGCAATCTCATCACGTCTGTGTGAACTATGACAGACAATCTAATTTTATAAAACTGTTATAAGACTATCTATAAAATGTGATCTCTTATAATTTTATTTATATCTCTTAGATAAATGCTACGATCGCGTGGGATGAATGTATTTCTTCCGTTAATTGACAACGACAGATGGATCGGCAAATAAGAAATAGGCCGCTAATACTCTTCTTGACTTGGTCGTATATTATGCGATTATTAAGATCCAGTGATTGAGTCGCCAAAATACTTTTTTCAACAAACAATATTTTGAAACAACTACTGATTTTATTTTTGTTGGTGAGTAATGAGGCCTAAAATTAAACTTTTTCAGTAATCATTCGTTCCACGCGATCGCCTCTCCTTATATGATCTGCCTTATAAATGTTTTTTATAAAATGTATCTCTACAGAGTATCCAGTCCATGTACTAGAGTACATGAACGTGTGTCGTCTATACATACTTGTATTTACATTGAATATTTATAATAGTTTTGTAAACTCGAACTTAATACTAAACTAGTAAATATTTCCGCCGTGGACTAAACGGATCGTTTAATGCCTTAGATGATTTAGAATTATTCGATATTATAAATATACCTACTTTTAAAAATATATGATGCGCTTTTATGCGAAGTTTAAGACCTGAAAGACCAGAAAATGTCCTTTAAGAACAGTAACATTGGGCATAGGACCTATAACATAGTGAACTTAACTGTCATTTTAAGCGAGCAGGGCGAGCTAAACATCACATAAAAATGCGTCCATATTATTCGTAATAACTATCCAAAATGTAGATATATACCTATTGTTGTATCAATGATTTCATCTACATAACACCTATGTTCACAATATTTTCTTCTATGAAATCCCAAATCGTAACTTTTCTGTAAATTTTAACGAAATGATATTATTCGAAGTTATTAATAAAATGTAATTGAAAAATAATCGTTGTACTTTCATTATTTGTAAGTGTTTTTATATTTCAAGTAAAATATGTGGAGTTTTACATCTGATGTGAGAATTGATGTTTGATGATATTTAATTTTTACATTATATATTTCAATTGCTGTGAATTTTTAAATAATTATAGTTGGTATATTTCAGTGTTTATGTAAAGTTTGTGCAAAGTTGTCGTTTTCTGGGGTATAAAGACCAGTTTCTCACTTTGATACTTTTTAGCCAAAAACTAATTTAGGTGTTTAAAAAAAGAAGGCGCTGATTAATAAAAACTGTAATCAGTTTTTTGAAATCCGACTCCAAATACCACAAATCAATCGCTGTTTCTTTACCAGATAAGTAATTTTTCTTCTGCCCCTTACCTTCTGTCTCCAGAAAACGACAAAGCGATAAATTCTAAAAGTTTTTCTTATAAATGTAATCATATCAATATGTTTAAGTCAGTTTTAATAATGCTGTCGTTATATTATAACAATTATTTGTAAACTATTTTACGATTTCAATTAAGCAATAAGCATCGAGTTTTCGCTTCGATTTTTCTACTTAGATGTTGTAATTCTTTTGTTTTGATTTTGGCGGCAATGATTATAACTCGGAAAAATTGAAGGCAGTGCCATAAAAAGACAAGTACTTAATAGTTTTCGTTCCATATCTGCGCAATCTTACCCGGCGGCATCAGGCCGTAACTGCGCAATCCTACCCGATCTTTCATTAAGTCAGATTATTTTTATTTTTTGTCTTACCGTACGACGGTTGGCCATGTCTTCCGATTCGGGGCTTCCAATTGAAAAAGCAATAGCTGCAATTGTTGTAAATTGTGAGATGTATAGCATTATGGGCGCTTATTGCTTTAAGTATTCTTAAAAATTAAACAAATTGTTATTTTTTTTTATTTTAGGAATTCGTTTGTTAAATCAAAAAGGGTTGCTTGCCAAAATTAAAACAATAATTTATGTTTAAGTTGTCAGTCTAGTCACTGTAATATCGGTATGTTCCTGATGCAAGTTGTGAGACTAAAAAATGTACAGTGTTGTCTAAATATTAGTTGTCTAAAATAATTTCAAATATTATTGCTGAAGTGTGGTTTGTTGATGCTATACCAACTATTTGATGATAAATTTTATAAAAGTCAACAAACAAAATTGAAAGTTTGTGACTTATTGATTGAAAAAGGATCTGCGGGTTGATTGCGTAACACAACAACAGTAGCAGTAGCTTTCATTTTGACAGTTCAGCAACATTCATTGCGTTATTTACGTTGTTGAGCAGACAATTTTTCCGCATATATGAAGCAATGGAGTAGCAATATCCTTCAAAATGATTCAAATTGAGAGTAATAGTGTGTTACGCAATTAGGCACCCTAATTGCGTAACACACTATCAGTCTCGATCTGAATCATTTTGAAGCATATTGCTAATCCGTTGCTCCATATGTTCGAAAATTGTGTCTGCTCTACAACGTAAATAACGCAATGAATGTTGTTGAACTGTCAAAATGAAACTCATTGCTACTGATAGTGTGTTACGCAACTAGCCTGCTGGTCCTATGATCCGCGATCCTAAAAAACGATTTAATGCGTAAAATACTCTGCACTGAATGAATATTTTCTGACATTAATTAGTGCCACGTAAGAACCTATTTATACAACGTGTAACGTTAAATGCGCAAAACCTGAAAATAGTTTGATCAGAATAACGAGCAGAATTAATTGAACCACTTTTTAATATACTTAGGTCACATTTTTCAAAAAGTCTTCATTAAAAACGTTGCCGTGTCTATTTATTGATAGGTCAAGCAAGCGAATGTCAGCGCGGCGCAGCGGCCCGGTGACGACTCCTCCCTCGATAAAGCGTCGTCGCAGACGCAAGAAACGATCAGAATGGCCAGTAAAACTAAAACGGCACATAAAACCTTTACAATTTTTTTAATGACTTATTTTCTCTGTGAAATAGGTCAATTGAATTAAAAATCAGTTGGGGTGTCTGAGGTTTTGCGCATTTAACGTTACACGTTGTATAAACATCACGCCTGTAATCCCCGAAAAGTTAGGCAGAGGTGTACCTAAGGCAGGTTCACCCACATTTCGCAAGCTACGTTCAAGTCCCATGTAATAGGGGGCGAACCTATTGCCATAAACCGGGCACAAATCCAGACACTGGTCTGCTACTAAGCAATTCCAGGTGGGAAAACCCAATAACACTGCCCGACCCGGGAATCGAACCCAGGACCTCATGCGCAGCAGTCGCGCTTGCAACTACTAGACCAACGAGACTTGTATACAGTTTATCATGAAATCGTTCTAACAGCCAGGCCACGACTTTTGGCTTAGCGGGAAGCGGCGCGGCTAGCGGCGCGGTGCCGGCAGGCGGGGCGTTGTCCATGCCACGTACTGCTCAGTAGAGTTAGCGACAGCAACCGAGGCGGACGTATTTAGACATTTATTTTTTACTAGCATCCGCCCGCAACTTCGTTTGCGTAGAATTCGGAATTCTCGCCTTTTAAATCCTATTACCCGTTTTACCGTAGGAATGAAGTATTTTCCCGCGGTAAAAATTAGCCTATGTTCATCAGGGATAATGTCGGCTTCTAATGGTGATACAATTTTTCAAATCGGTCCAGTATTTTCGGAGTCTATTCAATACAAACAAACAATCAAATCTTTCCTCTTTATAATACTTATTAGTGGAGATTGACATTGCGTAATCCAAAGTAGCTCTCCTTTGCCTCGAAAGCAAAATCTAGAAAGCAAAATATCCTGCTTAAAATATGAACTATTTTAAGCAGGATATTTTGAATATGAGGGCAGGAGTGCACGAAGTAAATACAATATAATCGTCAAAAAATCGCGCAACAATTGTCTAAAATATTTTAACTATTAGCCCAGCCGCCGTTGAGTCCGCCGCTGTACGTACCGCTCTGAGTCGTGGTGGCATCTCAATCACTCGCCCGTATATTTGGTCAAGCCGAGTGCCGCTGCCCTGAACCACTCTGCAGACACCGCTAGCGTTGCCGCTGCATGCGCTGCTTCGTGGCATGGTTCATACATTTTTGAATATTTGTTATTACCGCTCGCCGCCCCGTGCTAAGCTGCCGCTTAAAACGGCAAGGTCGTGGCCAAGCCGTAATACTCATTTAGATATTATTTGCTTAATAATGGATTGTATACGAACGGCATCAATTAGGTGAAGCAAGACCAAATTGTTTAGTATTTAAGTACGATTGTTTTACTTTATTTTATTCTAATTGTTTTTATTAAGACTGTGTTCAATGGATTATGTTTGTGACAGATGTTATTGCAGAAGAAAGAAAATACTCAAATGAAATAAAATGTTGAGCTTCCCTTAGACAAGGCTCCTGCAGACAGGCGCGACGCGATTCAGGTAGAACAATTTCCAAAAAGTTTTCATAGAAATTGTTCTACTAGAGTCGCGTCGCGGTTGTCTGTCGGGGCCTTAATGCGTTTTTGACATTTTGCAATAACTCTGGTTTGCGTTTTAGTGTGACGTTTGCTTATTTTCGTATTTTAATTTAGTTTTATAAAAGTTTTGCTCAATGTATTTTAAGTTAATTTATTAAACAGTCATTTATCAAAATTGTTGTGGTTTGTTTGTTTTGTAAAAAGGTTGCACATCATTATAAAAGTTGTAAAATCTTACTTTAATTAATAGGTACCTATCACTTTATTTTTCTTTCATTCTTGACCCAGCCTTTTGGTAAAAAAAATGCAATAAAAAATTAAAACTTGTTAAACGTACTTATAACAAACACTAGCTGTAAGTGTTTCATCAACTGTTATTATGAAAATGCGCATTATAAGCTGACCAAGTTAATTAGACAACTCATAGTCTTTTAGTACCTAGTGACGTCGTCCGTAAATATTTGACGTATATGAGCGGTTCAGATGTACGCAGGACATACATAGCTATTCACAACCATCCGACAAACTATAGTATCGAAAATGACACATTTCGTTAACCTCATTTGCCTTTTCCCCGACAGCAAACTGCTGTCGGAGGATCTCGGTCGTCTATTTGATTGAAACTGACAAAATTTTCCGGTTTTGGACTTGTGAAAAGTGTTTACAGGACTCCTACGATAACACTGATAGATGTTCGATATGGTACGGAAGCGTATCCAGTGGTTGTGAATGACTTATGTACAGACGCCAGCACATCAAGCCACCCGAAACTGTCAAATTTTTCCAATCAACTTTGAACCTTATACTTTAGCGATAAAGTTGAAAATCTATTAAATAAATTTGGCAGATTGTAGTAGCTTGATGTGCTGGCGTCTGTACCAGAACCGTTCTGAAACGCTAAGCGGGAAACTGAGCCGCTTTACACCCTGTTGTTTACTTGACTTCGTTGGCTTCTACTGCATTATTTTTCCAACAAATTAATCACAAGCCAGTGTACCTCACCGACTTAGGGCTCTTTCCCACGGCAAGATCCCGTTTTTGCAGGTACGGTTTTTTACGATCCCGTTTAGTAGTGCACGTGTTTAAATATCTATATTCACACAGGATCTTGCCGTGGGAAAGGGCCCTTAGCCGATGTGCGCACGGACGTAAAAATATCGCGACGGGATTTATTCACGCACTTGATTTGTTGTTGGATTTTCAATCCTTGGCTTAACACCGAGAGTTCAAAATCCAGTGCGCGATAAAATCCCGCCGCAAATATTTTTACGTCCATGCGAAGTTAGGCTTATTCAATAACTCATCACACTTGTTGTATTTTTAATAGATGTGCAACCTATACTTATCAAAATGTTTGTGTGGGTCTGGCACCCGTTTGTGGAGACATTGTAACTGAGAATCGACGTCGATATTTTCTCTCAATATTTATATTTGGGAATTCAATCAATTATACTGTTACTCATTATGTGTTGGTTTTATTCTACTCCTTCATCATAATTATGCATTCAGAATAACCCTGAGTAAGTATGTATTTTGTCATCCTATGAAGAATGTTTCAAACCTAACTCAAGTAGGGAATAACTTAACTTCACTTAGCTTAACTTTGAAAAAAGGAAAAATTTACAAGAGACTAGCACTAGCACAGACCAGCCGTGCGATTCTGTAACCATCTCACAGTGAAAACTTGCTTGAAGTGAGCGTGGAGTGAGTCGTCGATAGTGTCAATCCCTAGCATCAGCATGACTCACAGCTCACTCTAAGCTCACTTCACCTTACTTATCACGGTGAGATTTTTCCAGAATCGACCGGCTGGGAAGCATATGGGTGCGTTTCCACAGAAGCGGAGCTGGGCGAAGTGGAGCAGAGACGTGCAGGAATCGACTAATCACAATGGTTGAAATCCTCATCGCGTCACTCGTCTCGTCTGTGATTGGACGATTCCTACACGTTTCCGCTCCGCTCCGCCCAGCTCCGCTTCTGTGGAAACGCACCCTAACACTGACAGCGGGGCGTTTTATTGCACCACTGCCCCTAGTGCGCGGACGTTTTTCGGCATATTTGTATCGACTATAAAAAATAACCTAAACTACTATTCAAATAATTCCTTTGGTATCTATTAGATCTATTTTTTGTATATTATGAAAAATAAATAAAAAAACCTAATTTTATTGTATTTAGTATAGAAGCACGGACGGGGTTCGTGGGTCGCTGTCAAAGTAACAATGAAGTAGGGACGAAATCTTTCACACGTGCTAACTAATACAATCGCTTTGCCCATAAAGCAGGTAGTATAAGCAGTAGTATCAACCTCGTAATTGCTTCATCACCCTAATATACTTAGTACAGACGCCAGCACATCAAGCTACTACAATCTGTCAAATTTATTTAATAGATTTTCAACTTTATCCCTAAATTATAAGGTTCAAAGTTGACTGGGAAAATTTGACAGTTTCGGGTAGCTTGATGTGCTGGCGTCTGTACAATGTCAAACAGTGCAGTAATACTCCCGTTTGTATGAAAAAAATATCGAGTAGTGCCACCTTAAGTGTGGGTTTAGGTCACACAGTGCTATAAATTTTATTTTATTTTACGGGGTCGACGGTCGAGTATATTATATTAGATCATTAGATTCTGGCATCCAGCAGAACGTGTGATAACGCTTCCTGAATATACTAGCAATGTCCTCATAAAGATAGAGCTATCACTCAACGCTCCACCAACATACCACACACACATCACAATCACATTTTTTTTATAGTCCTCTTAAACCATGGAGATTGTTGAGCCTTTGTCATAAAGATTTAGCTCATTTTATTACTGGATATAATGTACTTATATGAAATATCTATAAAACGTCCACGTTTCAGAAAAAGAAAGTCAATT
The DNA here is from genome assembly GCA_949629135.1 of Eremobia ochroleuca. NCBI lineage: Eukaryota > Metazoa > Arthropoda > Insecta > Lepidoptera > Noctuidae > Eremobia > Eremobia ochroleuca. The sequence goes on from OX451387.1 coordinate 3,876,185, forward strand.
TTTGGATTACGGTTTAAATGCCTTTGTTTTACGAGAGCATTGACAAGGTCAAGGTCAATTAAAGGTCATCTATTATTCTGTACACAAACTGTAAAGTGTTTTGTAAAACAAAACAGGTGCTACAACAGCGGTGTTTCGAAAGGGAAGTACGAGTACATACTATCTTATCTTAGGAAAGCTAATAAATCTATTGTGGTTATTGTATTTAGTGAACAGAAGGGATAATTTACATAATTTTCTTAATTTTTCGTCAAAAAAGAAACAACAATATATCGTACAACAGCTTTAATTCTTTCTAACGACTGACTCTTTCCCAACAAATCCATCATTTCCGCCACTCCTGGCCCCTCATCCAACCCGCTGATGACGGACCGAAGCATCTTCATCAACGCTGGAAACTTTACATTATTATTCACTGAAAAACTCCTTAAATTCTCCTTCAGAGAAGTTTGGTCGAACTTTTCTAGCCCTTCCAAGTTTTCGACCAGTTTTTTTAGCAGTTCTTGGTCGATTTTTGTGGTGTTCGTCGGTAAGATCCAAAGAAATCCGTATTTTTTTGAAGATAGCTCTTCTATTTTTGAAATTCGAGATATAGACCAGTTTAGAACGCTTTTCACGTGTTCATCTGTCAAGTTTCGCTTGTGATCAGGGTATGTTTTGGTGACTAAATCTTTAAGTGTGGATACTAAGTCTTTGGAAAGTTCATCGTCCTTTAGTCTTCGTTTGATTTCCAGTCGGTTGCATTCTTCTAGTAGCTCGGGGTTCAGGCGACTTGGGTGTGATGATATTTTTTCTATCTGGAACTGTTATTACAATTAGTTAGAGATGCATCCTGTTGTAAGGAAGCTTTTGGAAATAAAAAATTAGGAAGAAAAAAAAGAAAAGTTGTTCTGCACACACAAAACGCACATTACATAAAAAAAAGTTTATTTAAAAGTTTTATTGTTTGAATACGAGGCTTTTGGCTACTTTATTTGTGTATTTTTTTGGGGCCAGGGAGCAAAGACAATACACATTGCGATAGGTTGTATCTCTATTTAGTTTGTGGCATTGTGTACTACTCTGTGAGTGTCATAGATAAGGATAAGTACTAACGGTGAGTGTGAACACAGAGTAATTGCGACACTGCGAAACTGGCAAATGACATAAACAAACAATCAAAACAAAAACAAAATGTCGATTGTTGGGTGGAAAAATAACTACTTTTGTAACAAGATCAATTAAGGCGTCACATCTGTGCAAGAACAGGTCGTCGCTCAGCAAAATGCCGTGACTTCGGCCGAACCTATCACGTATTGTATGTATAAATTTCGAATAAATTGTTTTTATTTCTATTTATATAAATAAGAAATGGCAGATAAACAAGCCAGTAACCAACAGTTTTGAGTCGTTTATTTATGACGCCAAAACATCCTTCGAAACCCTCGATAATATAAATACAGCACAGTACGTCCTTGTAACCCTGTTGCCTTATAGCCAGGAGAGTGCGTACATGACATACAGTCTTAAAATGAAAATGATTGTTGCACAATTACCTCTTCAGCCAAATCGTCCATAGTCTTAAGTCTGACTCCAGCGCCCGGCACATGGTCGAATCCTCCACCGGACAACGTTATATAATTCACCAGGCCCAGGGGGTATATTCCTGGAACGGCGAGTTTTAAATACATTATCTGAAGTCTGGGATATCGATCTTGATTAAAAAAAAACTGGTAGATTGTACTGCTGGTAAGCATTTTTTTCTTGTAAAAGTGAACTACTTACAAAAGGGGTAAATAAGGATGCAGGCGTGAATCGGGATTAAACTTTAAAATGGATTTTGACGCTGTAATAATATAGTTTGTTGCTAACAAGGGAACTTAATCGTTAATTATCTACACTAATATCGTAAAGAGGAAAGATTTGATTGTTTGTTTGTATTGGAATAGGCTCCGAAACTACTGGACCGATTTGAAAATTTTTATTACCATTACAAGCCGATGAACATAGGCTACTTTTTACCACGGGAAAATACTTCATTCCTACGGGAAAACGGGTAATAGGATTTAAACGGCGTGAATACCGAATTCTCCGCAAACGAAGTTGCAGGCGGATGCTAGTTATACAATAAAGACATTAGTCCTTTTTGGCTACAAACTTAGTAAATTATTTCTATGTTAAAATCCCTTTTAAACTTTCGTTCCAATTCACCCCTGCATCCCTATACACTCCGTTTGACGGTACTACGCAAGGCCAAAAAGACTATTATCAAAGAATATTTTGTTACCGTTTCTCCTATAGTCTTCAACTTTGACGTCGCTCTGTCTCTTGCTTAGTTTCGTACCATCGGCGTTGACGATAAGCGGCATATGACCGAACTGTGGCGGTGTCCAACCAAAGGCCCTGAAAACAATTAACACAGTTATCATAATAACCAGCACAGTCAATTAGTTGGCTATGTAGAAAAAAGAATTAAAAGGAGTACAGAGCAGAATATTTTCTCGTAACATTGAGAAATGTACTTGTGCTATAAATTGGAAAATGGTATGAGTTGAGTTGTGTGAAAAATCCTTCAACATAAAACGAATCCAATAGAGGCATGAGGAAGAGGGTGTAAAGTTCACTCATGCTCCATAGGAAAGCGAGAATCCTCCGACCAAACGGGTGTCGTGGCTGTAGGGCAACTACCAGACGATTGATGTCGGGACATTGTACAGACGCCAGCACATCAAGCTACTACAATCTGTCAGATTTCTTTAATAGATTTTCAACTTTATCGCTAAAGCATAAGGTTCAACGTTGATTGGGAAAATCTGACAGTTTCGGGTAGCTTGTTTGTAATTATGCTAGTTGCGCGGTAAACTCTGCTTGCGCGATGCAGGATTTGGCGTAACGTCAGTATGATGCGTAGTTCGCATGTGGCGGTGTAGATGCCGCTACACAAACACTTGAATGGGCGCTTCCGATATAGCGTTGCAACTTCTTGCAACAAGCTACTTATAATCATGTTTTAACAAACACATGCACTGTAATACGTTTATTATTAGTTACCAATTACACGTAGGTATTATAACCCTTAGCCAGGCAGTGGTCACATAGCGACCACATGGATTTTTATTTTTTTGTGACGAGCCGATTTCTGAGATTCATTACAGTGAGTAGTCTAACCCATAAAAGCTGCGTAGATAACATGTAGGACAGTGGCCACATACAGACCACATGTCTGCATGGGCAGCAGGTCATATAGACCTCACAGGGATTTTTTTTTATCAAAAACAGAAAAAAAAAAACAAGAAATTATATTTGTTATAACCCTGTAATCTACCAAAATCATTATTCAAAACAAAAAAAATGGCTAGGCCTGGTTAAGGGATAATACCAGCTTCCAGAGAGGAAAGGCGTTTCCGGTAGAAGTGCGCGGATTGTGGCGGGATTACTTAGATACTTTCAGAAACAGTTCGCGTTTTCCATTACAACATCATTTTTTTTTATTGTATTGCAGTACATGGGTATATCATTTATACATGGTAAACTTACAGATTTGCTACAACTGTAGTGGGTGCAGTTCTGATCTCCTAACTATGTTACAGTATAACCTGTATGAAGTAGTGACAGTTCCGATCCCCCATGGATTACAGCATTTGTGTATTTTTACTATTTACGTACATAATTATGTATTTTAATTAATTTGTCCTTACCTATAAATAAGCAAATGCTTAGTAGTAGAGATCTGCCATTCCACACCCCTCAGAACATGGCTAACCTTCATCAGATGGTCATCCACCACGTTAGCAAAGTGGTAAGTTGGGAAGCCATCACTCTTCATGAGTACCGGGTCACCTTCGTTTAGAGATACGTCGTATCCTATGGGGCCGAAGATCAGGTCGTCGAAGAATTGGCAGTCCGATGTAAGCTGGTGAAATAGAAGAGAAATATTACATTCATATTTTGTCACATTCGATCGGTCGATCGATCAGGTTAAGCTTCACTTGCCGCGGCCGGTTCGTGGACGGGTGAACATCTTTACATACCGAGACTCCCGGATGTAACCTGGACTTTGACAGTCGCTACGGGTCGTCAGAAGCCCAAAAGTCTGACAACCAGTCTTACTAAGGGATATTGTATTACCCAGTGGAGGTCAGATAGGCAGTCGCTCCATGTAAACTACTGGTATTCAGCTGCATCCGGTGGGACTGGAAGACAACCCAAAAAATGGTTGGGAAAAGGTTAAATGACATGATTTTGTCATATTTTTCCTTTTGGTAGATATAATTTTTTGGAAAGCAGTACAATTAAAACAACATATTATTGTGTGGTTTGTTGTGGATCAAGAAATAGTTTTATTATAAACTTTTAAAGTAAAGTCCCTTCTGGTTTTCGTTTTTATTTTCGGGTTTGTATTTTTGTCAAACAACACAAATTAATGATTTTGATTTTAAGTTTATTTATTTCACTGTTGGTTTTTATGAACATGATCCCTGTCAGGGCACTGCAAAAGTTAACATCAAGTTTGTAGGTTCAAGACAAAATAATATTACCTTAAATCTAACACAATGTGGAACGCCAGCATCCATCTTGTCCTTAATCTCTTCATGCGTCAGACTCCTACATCGGTTGTCATACTTGGGTACGCGTTGTGACTTCAATGCATCTCTGCGTAGAATGTTCAGTCTCCGTTCCGTACAGAAACATTTGTATGCTGAACCATTCTCGAGGAGCGTTGATATGTATTCCCTGGAAAGTAGAAACATATTATAGTTAGTAGCATGGTGGTTTAGAAACTGATAGGTTGTCGAACTCCATTGGAGCCTATTTAAAAATCAATATAGACAAGTACCTATATAGTACAGTATAATATAATTTATAGTAGTAGTAGTAGTATAGTATTATTCATAGTAGTAGTTCGAAATGGGAAAATACATAAGAAAATACTTACTGATAGAAATTCAACCTTTCGCTCTGCACATAAGGTCCATATTCACCTTTCATTCCTGGTCCTTCGTTACACTCAATTCCTGCCCATTGCAAGTCGTTTACTAGCGCATCCACAGAACCTTCAACTTTCCTCGTCTGATCCGTATCTTCAATACGCAATATTAATGAACCTCCTCGGGATTTGGCGAATAAATAATTGTACAGAGCAGTTCGTAAACCCCCTAAATGTAAATATCCTGTTGGACTGGGCGCAAATCGCACTCTTGTACTTTGCGTACTGATAGACTTAAATAAATATCTATTTGGGGTGTAATATAACTGCTTAACTAGTACAGACCGCATTTTTATAAGGATTTATTTTGTAACATAATGATTTACAATTAAATTACGCTTATTTATTTTAGCAACATAGGTTATGTTTTGCGATCAGCTGTTTGGACTTATTGACCAAAGAGTATGTAAACCTAACGGTAAGAGACGGGAGTGCTATAGAAAAAACACGATATATGAAACGTGCCCTCTAGACCAATACCAACCTAACAGAACCACGACGTAAAACATACTGCCAACATAATTTCATTATTAGTGATGTGACTGTGGTGACTGGCGAAAACGTATCGATACCGGCTACAGCAGATTCTGGATTTCATTTTATTTTCAGGAAATAAATAAATGAAAGAAAATTTAAACTCGGATATTTTTAATACATATTTTATTCAAGGCATTAAACAACTTCCCATGCTATTTATTTAGTAAGTTAGGAACAAACAGTTCACTGTTACACAAAAATATCAATTAATAATAATAACCTTTTTATTTCAGGCTACTTTGGCCCATTGACTTTATACCTTATTAACTACCATACCTATACATAATTATATTATTAAAAAATTATTTTGCAACGCCTTGCTGTTGCGCCTTCTTTAACGTATCTGCAGAGGCCTCTTCACTCTTCTTCTTCTTCTACGCTTTAGGCGACTTTTTGTAAATAGCTAGCTATTTACAAAAAGTCGCCTAAAGCGTACTAAAGCTACTGTTTTGTTTAATTTAGTCCAACGTTTGCCTTTAGGTTTGCGACTTTGATTGGCTATTGAAGATTCTATTAAACTTTTTAAGACAGGTGATTTTATGTTTTCTATTTTATCAACTTTCTGTTTGAGGTTTTTTATAAGAATTCGACTTGATTTAAGTTTCTTGATTAACTTTCGCTTCCGAGGTGTTATTGGGACAGCTTGTATGTCTTGATGTTTTCTTGGTGACACTAATGGTGCTGAAACATGAAGGAAATCGGTGTTAAGTAAGTTATTAAGTACTTACATACTCAAATAAAATTAAATGTGTAAGTATAACACTCACTAGGACTACAAAATCTTCTTCTTTTTGGGGAAGTCAGATAAGGATCCGATGTCGACGTGGAGGGTACTGTAACACAATGGGTTAAAGTGTTATTTTAATTAACATTATTGAAGGACTATTTGTCACTTGCAACTTCGCCCGCGAGGAATTTAATCTAAAAAAAAGTTGCCTACAATACTTTCTCACAAATCAGCTATCTACCAGTGAATGCCCCGTAAACGGATAAAAAGACTTTTTAGAGAGAAGATTCAGTGTTGAGACTACGAAAACCTAATATTTATAACATATTGACATGTAAAAGTGTTTGTACAAACCTACTTACAGAAAATAAAATCATTTATCATTTATCATTTATATATCATATAGTATTTTTTAATTGTACTGACCTGGACTCCATGATCTCCTTTTTAAATTTACTGGGCCAGGGCCATCTTGGTTTGATGTTGAAGGTTCTACAAAAATTAAAAGTAATCATTTTAAATATTATATTTTTGTAAAATAAGACCATTTGGTAAAAAAAAAATATATACAACAATGCTTACTTGCAGTACAACAATCCGTTTCCAGTATGATGTCTGTTTGTGAGGTTGATGTTGAAGGTTCTGTAACATTAAAACGATATATTGAAATATGGCTGTTCATCACACGCATGAAATTATTGACATATCCATTAAAACAAGTCAACTATACTAACTTGGTTCACACAAAAAACCGTGGTGGTAATTATGTTCCTTCTGTATAACTGACGATAATTCTGTAAACATAAATTATTTCATTATAGCAAAGCAATAGCTCTACAATATATTGTGAAATCAGGATGTGCTTTACAAATGAATAAATATCTCACCGCTATATGAGAGCTGCACATTATCAGTTCTTCTGGCTGGCAATGGTTGACTGCTATCAATACAATGTAGTGGAAATCCAACTAAAGTGTCATCAGATAATGGTGTAGATGAGATTTCCAGACACGGAATAGCAGTTTTCTTCAGTTGACTTTTTTTCTTCTTGAAATCTTTACTTCGGAAATGCTTTTCACAAAGATATTTCAATTGATGCAACTTTTCTATTGGCACATAGACTAAGTCTTCTTTTCCTGTCGCTTTGACCCATTGTTTACACCTAAAAAGTAGGTGATGAGTTATTTATACATATAAATTACGTATTATAAGAATGTAACAAACCCCTAAGACGACCCACTGACCAAAATAATTTTATACAATATGTATGTATATGCCAAAATTTTACCATTAATATATTTTATGATATGCTACACCCAGTTTATCATAACATCATAATTATAACTTGCAAGAAAATTTATCATGCCAAAATCAACGTATTGAGAAAACATTGATTTCTCTTTCTTAATAGGTACCTAATTATCATTTTCATCACGAGCTTAGCCTGTAGATGTCCACTGCTAAACATAGACTTCTCGTGTCATTTCTATAACTAAACATCGATATCGATAAATCCAGGTTGATGGGTAAACACTATGTAATGTTTTGTAAAAGTTATTCTTTTTGTTAAAATGCACTAAACCTTTAGGAATTGTACTAGTATTGACTTCTATATAGAAATAAATAACTAATTATGCTTACCGTTCTTCATCTAATGGAAATTTAGCCATAAAAACACGTTTGTTACCACCAACCCGGCATGTTTTTATACCACAAATTTCGCACGTTATTTTTCTCATATTTCTTCATACATCTTTAATTTCTCATATTATCTCTCATTATACTCAAATTTCTTCCAACAAAGTGATTATTAATACACTTTTAAGCAATTTATACGCGTAAATAATAACTTTAGAAAACCAAACAAACTAATTGTCAAACGCTAGTGACAGTCAGCGACAGTCAAAATGGCGGTCGATGTAATCCATCTGTGTTGAAGAGTCATAGGCCGTTATAGCCCCCCCAGAGTTATAAGTGTTCTTCTTAATTTTATCGGATTATGGCCGCCATTAAAAAGGACGTCCGTTTCATACATCGTTCTATATATAGAGGAGTTTCGCCAGACTGTTATTGACAACTTCGTTCTGAAATACAAATCAAATGAAACGTCTACCAGCATTTTTCGTATTTTCTCATTTTCCTATTTTTGTCGTGTTTTATCGAAAACAAGCCGTAATATTTCATGAAATAAATGAATTGAAAATAAAATAGCTATTCTTAATTTTTATTATTTTGGAACGAAGAAATAATTATCTATGATTATTTTACAAAACGGTGCTGCCACTACATTTGCAAGTCGTTCCCTGATTTAAAGGTTAATTGCAAGCAGTTTTGTAAACTCAATACAAATAATATATTTTCAATAAATAAAATTATGCTAAATAAACAAAAATATAACAGGGGGTCTCTGACGTTTCACTTTTTTTTTTCAAATACTTTTAGAGTATAGTATCCAGTTTTTTAAATAGCTTTAGCGGAATTTTGACTGTGGAATGGAATTAACGAAATAATAAAACTCAAGTATTTTTAAACCTGAAAAATTAAAAATGGATTTTTGAAGTGTATGCCTTAGCAACATTAGAAAGTTGTCTATGATTGTTATTTCACTTTGGTTCCGATGTCGAAATAACAGTGAAAGTCATTAGAAACAATAAAAAATTCACGAAAATGGTGAGTAATCGTGTTAAAATATGCATCAAGTCCAACCAAAATAACAAACACAACATAACATAAAATGCCCAAATTGTTTTTTGATACGTAAATTAGATGACAGGTAAGCACTAATAAGGTTATAAATATGACGTTCGTACGATTCTCTTACAGAATAAATTAAAATCGTCACAGAGAGACAAAGTTAAAAAGTTCGTCGCGTTCACGCAGACGAGTGAAAGCACGGCGATATATTGTTTGTCTCAAAATGACTGGAAACTGGACCTCGCGAGTGACAACTACTTTCAGAACCCCGAAGCTTACTACAAGGACCCCGTCAAGGCGTCTGTGGATAGAAAAAAGCTCGACCAACTGTTTACTAAGTACAAAGATCAACAGGAGAACGATAAAATCACCGTAGATGGTGTTATGAAGTTTTTAGAAGACCTTAATTTAAGTCCTGAATCAATTTTAGTTCTTATTATAGCATGGAAGTGTAAAGCTGCTGTGCAGTGTGAGTTTACTAAAGAAGAGTTCACAACTGGTCTCATGGAGCTCGGAGCAGATAGCATAGAGAAATTAAAAGCAAAATTACCAACACTGGAATCAGAGATAAAAGATCAAAATAAGTTTAAAGATTTTTATCATTTCACATTTAATTATGCAAAGAATCCTGGTCAGAAAGGACTGGAATTGGACATGGCGATAGCCTATTGGAATATAGTGCTCCGTGGGAGATTTAAGTTCCTAGATGCATGGTGCAAATTTCTTACGGTATGTATGAGTTTATCATCATATAAATAAGGTAAGGTAAACAAAACCAAATGTCAAGTGAGACCTGCAGGCTTTAGTCCTAATATAAGACAAACTTACAAGGTGGCAGGGACATCCACATGCAAACTGCATGCGCTTAATCATAAACTAAAACATAAAAAATAAGATCAAAATCATCCCATATTCATTGTTGCACTTGGCCTGACAATCTCATATACATGCCAAGTTGGCATCTATATCAAATCACAATTTGACATCATAAGTATATTTTCTGCGCACTCAGATCTAGCTGACCCATTGTCTAAACCCAGAATACCTAGGCAGTGGAATTCTAATATAAATAAATAATGGACTATTTCCGCAGATCATAAAAGTAGCATCATAATATACTACAAACATTTTTATCTTGATATGAATGATACTTGATATTATTATCTCAGTACTTATTAAAAGGAAGCACAATACTATCAAGGCCAGAGTGAGTGTCACAGTTGTAAGTCAAATATTTTATTGGAACAAAAAACAGGTTCCAAAATTTTTGATGTTTGTTAACACATTCATTAGTTTAAAAAAAAAAACTGTTACAGCCATCAGCGTCACCTCTAATACTAAAGCAATAAAATAAAATCTAAAACTAGTTATAATAGAACCTAAAGTAAAAGTAGGTTATAAACTATTTAACTAAATTATCTACAATATAATATTATAAAGAGGAAAGATTTGATTGCTTGTTTGTATTGCTCCGAAACTACTAGACCGATTTGTTTTACCATAAGAAGCCGACATTATCCCTGATGAACATAGGCTACTTTTTACTGTGGGAAAATGCTTCATTCCTACAGGAAAATGGTTAGTAGGATTTAAACGGCGGGAATTCCGAATTCTATGGAAACAAAGTTGCGGGTGGATGCTAGTTATTAATAACATTTAAAAGCTCATAAAGTTGTATCATAATATACTACAAACATTTTATCTTGATATAAATGATCCTTGATAATGTAATCTTAGTACTTATTAAAAGGAGACATGATGTAATTAATGCAAAAGTTTGATTCTGTTTTGTGTGTTTTAGTTACAGATAAAATGAGTTATTAGTTTGACACACAAGTACAAATGGGTACTAACCGGCATTGTGCCCGCATTGTTGATTATGACCCACTCCCTCTTGAAGAGACGAAGCCTGTGTCCTAGCTGTGGGGACATTATAGGCTGATTATGCTATAAACATGGGTGTACTATACTTTGCTGAGGTAAGCAGAGTATAGTACACCCATGTTTATGGTGAATAAAAAATGTATACTATGTTTTTTTTATTTAAAATGAGGTAAAGATAGAGAATCAGCTGTAACATTTAAATAATGCAGTCTGAAGTTTAACTAGTAACCCTTTCGCCGCTCTATTTTTTGTCTCTTTCATCCCTTCAAATATAGTTCTAACTTGGGGCTTATGACTGATTACTGTTATTGTAAACAGCTGGCTTCAAACTATGTATATTTATTCAGTATACTTTTGTCTATGGCCATCAGAAATAGAACACAGTAAATAATAAAGCTCATATAAATATTTAGTTACTTAAAATAAACTGTTACTCATAATTCCTATTATATTTTTGGGTCAGATTCCAGTGTATTTTTAATACTAGTACTTCTGGCATGAATCCTAATATACTAATTACCCACTAATAAGTAAATACTATCTATCGACAAAACTAACATACTAGCAGAATGTTGCACACTTGTACTGTAAATATTCAAAAGAAGAATGAGGGGTTTAGGCGCATTAGGGCTAATTCTCATTTTGGCAACCGACTCGCTAATGGACTACTTCTCATTTTGGCTAATTCTGATTAGGGCTACTTCTCACTTGGGCTACTTCTCACTTGGGCTACTTCTTACTTGGGCTACTTCTCACTTGGGCTACTTCTCAAAATTTGGGAATGTTTATTGAAATAAGTACTGTCTTTATGTATATAAACATGTTTATTCATTCATAAGAGATCGATTACATTATTTTAAGAATAAATCAACATTAATTGAACCAATGTAATAGGTAAGTATACAATATTATAAGTATTATACTTATAATATTGTATACTTACCTATATACTTACTTATATATTTATTCAATTAATGTGTGTGTTGTTATGTGTGTGTGTGTTTTCTCGGTGAAATAGGTCAATTGAATTAAAAATCAGTTGGGGTGTCTGAGGTTTTGCGCATTTAACGACAAGAAGATTACTTCTTGTCGTTAAATGCGCAAAACCTATTTCACCGAGAAAACAAGTGATTAAAAAAATTGTAAAGGTTTTATGTGCTGTTTTACTTTTACTGGCCATTCTGATCGTTTCTTGCGTCTTCGTCGACGCTTTATGGAGGGAGGAGTCATCACCGAGCCGCTGCGCCGCGCTGACGTTGGCTTGCTTGACATATTAATAAATAGACACGGCAACGTTTTTAATGGTTTTTTGAAAAATGTGACCTATATTAAAAAGTGGTTCAATTAATTCTGCTCGTTATTCTGATCAAACTATTTTCAGGTTTTGCGCATTTAACGTTACACGTTGTATACATAAAGACAGTACTTATTTCAATAAACATTCCCAAATTTTGAGAAGTAGCCCTAATGAGAAGTAGCCCAAGTGAGAAGTAGCCCAAGTGAGAAGTAGCCCAAGTGAGAAGTAGCCCTAATCAGAAGTAGCCAAAATGAGAAGTAGCCATAATGAGAAGTAGTCCATTAGCGAGTCGGTTGCCAAAATGAGAATTAGCCCTAATGCGCCTAAACCGAATGAGGCGCGTCTTCGTGGATGGCAATCTGTCATTTAAATTGCCATAACATCTGGACGATAAACTGACAGATGTGGGTTTACAAAAAACATTGTTTTGACTTAATACAGACCAATGTCATTGACAAAACAATTTAAATTGTGCCTGATTTTTAGACTTTAATACCATTTAGCTGTATGGCGGGAAGATAATTTCTCAAACTGTCATGCTACGGCTACATTGTCGCGATACACGAACTATACTTCGCGTGCTCTCTGTTGGACAGAGGCAGAGGCATTGTTTAAACGAAAGAAACCTTCCTATTTTTTAGAATCCCCTCCAACAGCACCAACTAACATAAAAACCATAAACAATTCCAGGAGCATCACAAAAGATCCATACCAAAGGACACATGGAACCTCCTCCTAGACTTCGCGACGCAGATCGACGACGGCATGAGCAACTACGACGCGGAGGGTGCGTGGCCCGTCCTCATCGACGACTTCGTAGAGTGGTGCCAGAAGCAGGGCCTCACCGCAGACGCGGTCAAAGCACTGGAACCGGCGTCCGGCTAGCTGACCTTGAAAAAGCGCGAGGCGACGCGCGACCAGTACGTTGGACAACAACATGGCCGCCGCAACAAGTTTGCCGCGTGTTGCGCGTACGCAGTGTTGCTGCTCTCTCGCTTCGTGCTTTACGGGCTCGAGCTGTGTACAGTCGAGTGGCTCGCTATCTTTATAGTTTTCGAGTTGTGTAGTTGACTAAATCGTGATGTGATGTAAGAGTGTTGACGCTGCTGGGAATTTCATTTGGCATCGTGAGTACCGTGACTCTAGTCTGGAAGGTTTGCTGGGATTACATATTTTTTTTTAGTTTCAATAGTTTATAGTTCTAATAGACTTGTTAATCAAGAGTGGAAAGAAGTGTTGTCAGTATAGAAAATTACTTTGTTCTTGCCATTTGAAATTTCCATGTGTAATTTAATCTTCACTCAACTGTATATAGCTCTCGTACTATTCGTCCGTTAGATAAAATTCTTGTTGAACTGAATCCTATTATGGCACAATAGGATGAGTTTTTTTCCAATAATTGAATGATATTTATGATAAGAGTTGTTCTAAAATTTTCTCTTTAAATTTCTCAACATGGTTCTCTTACGTTATAGAATAGTATGCCGTTAAAAATTTAAGATGTAAATATGTATATAATACACATTAATGATATTATTATTTTTTTTAATTATAACAAGCTTAGATTTTTCTGTTTTAGTTTTTTTAGCTTCCCAGCTTTGACAAGACGATGTAACGCTGGAGTAATGAAATCAGCATAATTTTAATTAAACTAATTCAATTTTGTTCATTTATTTAATGTTGAAATTGCCACTATTTTTATACCTGAAAGCGTTTTTATTTACGTTGGGAGTAAGTGCAATTTTGACATGAATAAATGTGCAATAAATGTCCCATGTTTTGATGTCATTGTTTCAGTACTGGAATGTTCTATGTTAATCGCGAAGTAACATAATAAAATCATAATTCACTTGAAGAATGTTAAAGCATTGTATCAAAGTCTAATGGTTGTAGATTCAAAGTTGTCACGCTTAGAGATGGTAATTAAGGTCTAGTTCACTTTAAAATTAATGACTTAGAATCGTGCACATCACTTGTGTATTTACAACCTTAAAGTATTGACCCACTGAAGTGTAACATTACGAAGTATGACGAATGTAATGTGAGACGTCATTGGAGGTGAATACAAAACGCTTCAACTGACTAGTAACGATTTATCGTTTCCTCGCAGTGCGTATGAGTACAACACACAGTGGAAAAAAGTCCAACACAGTTGAACAAACGGTGATGTGTTCTGTGGGAACTTGTGCGAGCACTTCGCTTGGCTTATTTGACAAAATATTGGCGTTAATTGGGTAATATAAAATATACCCTACAGGTACTGTAATACAGTTAATTTTGTATTAACAAACTAACGCGACTATTTGCGCAAATACGCTAAGTGTAGTGCCAGCATTTGAAGCAACCACAATAATAGGTAGGTATGCTAGGCTGCACAATGCAAAAATTTGAGCTGATTAGTTATTATATCAATAAAGAACGAAAAATTAATAAAGTGTTCAAGGAGTTTGTGTTGTTAAACAGCATTTAGCTTTATACATACTCTTGATCCAGTAATGTTGTACGTAAATACTCGAACCAGACGAATTGTGAACAAATACATGTTTGAGTCAACACTAAAAACGTGGTCTTTATTATGTCATAGTGGGCAATTGCCCTAATTTTTACTACGTCAAAATGTAGCAACGCCTTAACGCTTGTCCTATTAGCGGCGGTCGTGAGAACAAGCGATCGTTTCTCGCGACGTTCGATTATATTAAGACGCAGCCTTATACTAAGTGGCAGGAACGTCAACGCGTAAACTAACCATGAATTCGGTACATGATTCAGAAAAAATGCTGTTCCATAAATTTTGACCGCAGAGGTCAAACTACTACTACTACTCTTCTACTCGATCTACTTGGACTTTTCCATGAAAGTGCAGTTCTTTTTTTTCCCATCGAAGAATTTCGATGCTAGGGGGTTTAGAATCATGAACTGAATTCATGGTAACGGGTTGCGCATCGATTTCCCTACAATCTTGTATAATTATGGAGACGACAATATGGCAATAAACGAAAACACTAGCAATACTAGTAAATGAGTATTTGGAACTATCAAATAAATGCTAACATCGAAATAACAAAAAAAAAAAACACATAAAATTCTAAACGCTACTGCAGCACAAGCACGGTTCAGCAGTTGGTTCCTAGCATTTGGTGTGAGCCAGCCCTAAAATGTTGCCTAAACTATTTCACAAAGGATTTTAAACTTTATTATCTCCTTCGATAAGGTACAATTTGATGTGCGTAGAAACTTAATAATATGACACTATAAGCGTGATCTGTGATTATTGAATTTCAGGAACATTTTTTACTGTAATGCTGTTCAAACGAATATAAATACATAAATGCAGTATTATTAAACTATTGTTATTGAAAAAAACAACAACAATATAATAATACCTGAACATTTTTACTTCATGTTGTAGGGTAGTTGGAAATTTAAAAAAGATCTATCTCAAAAACCTAATTCTAAGGTGTTCAAATCGTCTTTCTTCTTGAGGCTGTTATTAGTGCATACTTTTGGCTAGGATAGCTTTGGATAGCTTAAACATGTTAAAATGATCATTTTCGTCTATTTTCTATCAGAAATTGACAGAATATAACTCCAAAAAATTTTAACTATCTATATTCGTTTTCATGAGGAAATACATAAAAAAAAACCTTATCTCTAAACTAGTCAACTACCCTACTTCATCGAATAATTATTTTTAAAGACGATTAACATGATTTGAACGCCTACAATAACTTCGTCAGTCTAATAGATAATTCATAATGCATTATTTTCAATTAATCCTCTGATGTTACTAGACAAGTGCTGCTGCCTCTAGCATTACATTACAATATTAAAAATCATAATTAAAGTGTTTGGTACTTAGTTTTTAATGTACAAAAGATAAAATTGATGTATTGAGAATTACATTAAATTGTTAAATAAATAATTTATGTTTTCTTTTGGGAGTTATTGATGATTTTCATTAATTATTCTTCATTTTATTGTTCCTTGTATCATCTGTCCCAATCCTGAAATTAATTTATCCTTTATTCAACTCTAGTACTTTCCAGGCTGGTTTTTCGAGCTGGACATAACAAGTTCTTATAATCCAAGCAGTTTGAATATCTACTTCATTCAGTAGACATCTGTAGCCAGATTTATCTCAGTCGGAATAAAGTTTAAAATACAAAAACTGTCTTGAAAATTTAAGCGTGGGCTAAAATGTGATCTCGTCTTTTAACCCGTGAGAAGGCGCGCTACGAGCAATTTGCTCACACAAAAATCTAATTCAAAATTTTTTTGTCTTTCCCATGCCACACCAATTCAAGCACTTGAGTACCTTCCTAAATATTCACCCCCTCTCCCCTGACGCAATTCTCGATCCGCTCAGTGGCGTTGCGACCGCGCAGCGAGGCGTTTGTGGAGGCCGTGTACCAACGTGCGGCAATTTGCTCATCACGCGCCCAGCAATTACTTTGCACCGAACATGTAAAATACATGTGTTCAGTGTGTTTCGAGAGGCACATTAGTGTAGATTTAATAGATGAATAACACTTTTTAGTTTTTGTTATGGAACAGTTTTTATTGTGATTTTTATGAAACGTGCCAAAAAATTAATGAATACTAGGTTGTTTTGTTATTTGCGTTAGAAGTTGCTATTATGTTTAATAGTTTTGATTAAAATACTTGTTTTCTTACTTACTAAACGTTGTGTTATTTATTTAAATACATTATAAGCCAATAAATATAGAAACACTAAAAATATAAACATTTATGATAGTGTGAGCAATTTGCTCGCACGCGCCTACTCGTGTAAGAAAATTAGGCGCGCCTTCTCACGGGTTAAACAAAGTAAAGCCTCATTGCACAGACTATACTATCCCTTTCAGAATCGGTGGGTCATGTCTTGTGTAGGTGTGGCAAGTTATTGCAAATAAAAAAAATGTAGATAATTATATACTTAATCAGTTAAGGTTTCTAAGGTTAGGTTAGGTTATATTATACAACGTGTAACGTTAAATGCGCAAAACCTCAGACACCCCAACTGATTTTTAATTCAATTGACCTATTTCAGAGAGAAAATAAGTCATTAAAAAAATTGTAAAGGTTTTATGTGCTGTTTTAGTTTTACCCGTTTAGTTTACTTTAGTTATTTTCATAGTGTGATGTCATACGGTATTCTGTTGTGGGGAAATGCCGCCGAAATTCAGATAATTTTTATTTTACAAAAAAGGGCAATTCGTTCCATTTATAAATTAAGTCCCAGACACTCCCTCAGAGACAAATTTAAAGAGATTAATATAATGACTGTGCCTTCTCAGTACATTTATGATAATCTTTTGTATGCACATAAAAATATTAATCTGTTTAAGAAATACAGTGATATCCATAATATAAATACTAGGAACAAACATAAATTTGTTGTTCCTACAACAAGGCTCAAGAAAATAGGTGGCTCGTTTAGATGCCAATGTATACGTTTTTATAATAAACTTCCTAGCCACATTCAAGAACTAAGCATTAATAAATTCAAATCTTTTATAGAGCTAAAACTATGCCAGAAAGCCTATTATACTGTAAAAGACTATATTGAGGACAAAAACGCTTGGGATTGAGCTGCTCCAATAGGTCTAGACAGTGAATGTTGTTTATTTTTTATTTTGCTGATTTACACTTTTGTTATTTTTTTTCTTTCTAAATATCTATTTATGACATGACATGAACATTTACTGTTTAAAGTCTTATATTATTTTAATTATTGTGAATGTGAGGACTATGTGGGTCATTGTTTCCGTTTTAATCATGGTCTGGCAGTTTGAGTGGTTTATGCGGTCTACACAAATGTTCTGTCCTTGGTATTGCTCGTCGAATCGTTGAGCTCCTTAAGTTCTGAGTTGAGCTGCACGGTTACTGACGAATGCGTGCACTGACTGCACAGTTCCACTCAATCTGTGTGGTTCTTCCCTCAAAATACCACTTCAGACACCAATCTACATGGTCCTCAAAGATCAAAGATGATGTCCGGATTTTTATATACACATTGACATTGATGAATTTTATATAAACAATGACATGGATATTTACTTTGTATAGTATCTTATTTTTTATTATTATTATTGTGAGTGTGAAGACTATGTGGGTCATTTCTTTTTTCTTTTTTCCTTCTTAGTTAGTTTTAATCATGGTCTGGCAGTTTGAGTAATTTATGCGGCCTACCCAAATGTCCTTTCATTGGTATTGTTCGTCGAATCGTAAGGCTCTTCAAGTTCTGAGTTGAGCTACACAATTTTTGACAAATGCGTGCACTGACTGGACAGGTCCGCTCAATCTGTGTGGTTCTTTACTCAAAAGACCATTTCAGACACCAATCTGCATGGTCTTCACATGATCTGACCAAGATTATGTCTGGACTTTAAAAGAGACTGTGACCTCTGAGTTTGTTTCGGCCTTTCTTCTCAGAGTAGTCAGATAGGAAACGCCGACCTCATCTAGTTTAAAAAATATGATTGACATGTAAAAGTGTTTGTACAAACCTACTTACAGAAAATAAATCATTTATCATTTATCATTTACTGGCCATTCTGATCGTTTCTTGCGTCTGCGACGACGCTTTACCGAGGGAGGAGTCGTCCCCGGGCCGCTGCGCCGCGCTGACATTGGCTTGCTTGAACTGTTAATAAATAGACGGGTACGTATCAAAATCCCGAATTTTAAAATACCAATGGACGAAATCCCGAAAATTGAAACGCCGAATGGTTGTTTGGTCGAAAGTTTAAAATCCCGAAAGTTTATAATTCCGAAGTTTAAAAACCCGAAGCAGCCCTTCGCTCGCTCTTGTCTCCTATGTTGACGAAGCCCCGCTTCGCGGGGCTCCTATTTCTGTATAAAGGGTTTAAAGTAACCTAACCTCGGAGTGCCCTGCGCTAGCTCTTGCACATACTACACACATTACATATCGTCGCTTAAGTTCTAAAACCGCGGAAGTCAAAAATTGCAACTTTTCACGAGAGCAAAAAAACCATGCCCTATTATATATCGCGATATTAATATATAAATTTTTATGTGAAAATTTATAAAAATAGATCAATTTCAAGATTTTTGTTAAGGTTGTTGTAAAAAAATATTATTTGTATTATTTTTCTGACATACGCGGTGTTATCACATTGAAATAAAGGTTGTAGGGAGACTTACGCTGAGTTATAAAGACACTGTAAATATTTAAAAATCATTTATTTCAATTAAAATTAAAATAACAGATCTTACGAGTATTGTATCTTCTTCTTAGCAATTTTTTCTTCCTCTTCTTTTCTTTGTTCTAATACCTCTTAAAAAAATAACAAAACATAATACATTTTCTTCTACAACGTTTTAACCACTTTTCTTAACTTTTCATTACAAATGATTAACAATTATTTTACTTTATTGCACTGTTTGTTAACCTGGATAATTATTTGGTATAAAATATCTTACATCAAAATGGAATACTGACAAGTATTACTTAAATATATTATATCAAAATAACAAAAATACAATATCAGTCATTATAAAATCTTAATGAAGTAAAGTATCGTAAAAACTATGACAGTCAGGCGGAATAACTGACTTTAGTTCTTGCAGATGTTTCCATTTGGATTCATTTATTTTTTTATTATTATTAGAAAGCTAGTCCTTGGGCCCGGTCTTGTCCTATTATTTTTGGTAAGTAAAATAACATTTTCATCCTACTTTATACAATAATATACACGATATTTAGACTTAATTTTACATAAAAATCAAAGATGAAGTTTGTATCTCTTAGATAAACACATGATAATATTAATATGAATTATATTTACCTTGATTTGTGATGTACTTCTTCAGAGCACAAGTCGCCACTTGTTACAGTACGAAAGTAAACTGACTTACGCGCTGTTTGCAAGACGATTCCTCCACCACGCAGATACGCTGTGTTTTTGTTTTCAAAATAAAACGCTCTCATTGGTTAAAATCCCTAATTCTGATTGGTCTAGAGATGCGTCTTTCGATCGTCTATCGAATGACATGCAAAAGTCAAATTGGCATTTTTTGGACTTCCGCGGTGTTAGAACTTATGCGACGATATGTATATATAACATAATTAAAACAAAAGTTTAAATGATAATCATACGTAGAATTAGGAAAAAAAAGGAAAATGTAAGGTAAATCGAGTATTTTGTTTCTAATATTTCGACATGGGCCTTAAAGAGAAAGTTTTTTCCTTAAAGAGAGGTATTTCGTCTATTCGGGATTTCATCCATTCGGGATTTCGTCCTTTCGGGCATTTGAACATCGGTATTTTGTGTTTCGATATAACGACTATCGACATTTAAAACTTTCGGTATTTTGAATTTCGGTGTTATGGACGTCGGTATTTCAATCATGGGTATTATGAACTTTCGGGATTTTGATACGTACCCAAATAGACACGGCAACGTTTTTAATGAAGATTTTTTGAAAAATGTGACCTATATTAAAAAGTGGTTCAATTAATTCTGCTCGTTATTCTGATCAAACTATTTTCAGGTTTTGCGCATTTAACGTTACACGTTGCATTATATGCCACCCGAAATAAAGTTTTATTATTATTAAATTAGATTCTACATAATCATATAAAAGAAACCGCTCAAGTACGAGTCGTACTCGCGCACCGAGGGTTCCGTATAAATTTGTAGGTACCTATGTAACTATGGTTTTCGGATTTTTTCATTTAGGTACTTGTGATTTCTTCTTGTAACTGTCGGTTTTAGTAGGTATACGTAGAATGGAATGTCTCTCCATTGTTAAAATGTCAATCATAACAGCTGTCAGCTTGTCAATCTGACGTTTATAAAAAAATCGAATTTTGTGTAAATTGTATTTTCACTTTAAAATTATTTTTAAAAATGTCTGTCCGATTAGGTGGTACACTCAGGGAATTGAGGATTCATTTGTGCCAAACGAACAAACAATCTGAGGGCGTGAGGTAAGAATTTTGATTACATAAACAGTTTGATAACCTCAATCTTGTTAGTGAAAATATCGTCGTTTTTCAGGGGCTTCATTCAAAAGTACTATGTATCAATTAAGAAGGAGAACCCTGGATTCCCGATTTTGATTCGTGAGTGCGCTGGCGTACAACCGCGTGTCTGGGCTCGCTATGGTACGTAAATTTGAATAAGATTGATACGATAATGTGCCCCACCGCTAAACATTCGGTCTTCTACTCTTTGGGTTAAATATATATTGGCTGGAGTTGCAAGAAGAAATCCACAGCTAAATGTCTTATGTCCAGATAGGCTTAAGAACAGTTTTATAACAAAGGATTGGTTGCCCAGTGACAGTTTGCTGTTTCCGCTGACCACACTCCCTCCATCTGAATGTTGGACTTCCAAAAGTAAAGTTATTTGCAGAAGAAAAAATATTACATTATACATTACTACTGATAAAACGTTGACCATACTAACATGAACTAATGATTCTAGCTAAAGGACATGAAACATGTTCGCCACTTGCTGATCTGCATCCTGAACAAGTGCTGAACGTGATCCAAGGCTTGGCACGATGAAGTACTTGAACACAAATACAACTTGCTAGACTAGTAGAACAGTCGGGCATACACGTTTCTTGTTTGGGTCAGAATTATTAGATACAGCCGGGGCAAAATACACATCCGAGATTGCCGCACGGCCTGTGCTGAATCATGCTGACCCTAAGCAAGTGTGTAGCACCCCTAAATTAATATGTAGTTCCAAGTCAAATAATGTTATATTGATCTCGTAAAATATCATCTAGATTTGAACCTTCATAAATGGGTAGATTTGAGTATAGGTATGATAGAAAAGGAATAAATTGGTTAGATAGAACATTCATTATTATTTGGTTTATATTCTTATTTTTTATTAGATTTAGTTTAATTTTGATTTAGTATAGAACTCGTTTTACTTTCAATATACAGGTATACTTATAAAACAACCCATTTCTCAAAAAAAAAAAAACATTTTTTTTTTAAGACTATCTTACTTATAAATACTGACTATCATCATCGGCAATGAGAAAAAAAGATCAAAAGGTTATTATGGGGAAGACTTGGATGAGACTCGCACTACACAGGGAAGCATTGCACAAAAGGGATGAAGCCGATGCTTAGCTGTGGCTGGAACAAGGCTGCCAAGGAAGATCAGCAATGTGGCTTAAAGTTCTAGTAATCAGATTTATACGAGTAAAGAGGGTTATCATACAATTTAAAATGTATTACGTTGTCTCATAAGTTCTTGCCATACTTTACTTTTGTCGAATTTTCTCGTATTTAATCTAAAGTGAATTCAAGAAAGTTCTAGATCTTTATAGTAAGGATGAGTATCTTTTATGGTGAGGGTATAAATAGGCGCGGACGCAACGCAATAATTAGTCTTTAGTGAAAATGGATCAGCGTCAACTGCGAGCTATTATGCTATATGAGCATCGACTTAAAGTCTCTTCAACAGAAACGGCTAAAAAGATTAACACTGCATTTGGACCGGGTACTACTAGCGATTGGACTGTTCGTTTCTGGTACAAGCGTTTTGAAACCGGTGATATAAGCTGCGAAGATCAACCTCGCCCAGGCCGACCCACCAGCTTTGATAAAGATGCTTTGCGTCACGAACTTGAGCTACATCCAGACTATAGTACGCGCGATTTAGAGAAGGCGCTTGGACAATCCCACACGGCTATAGATAGTTATCTCAAATCGATGGGATATCGCAAAGTGATGTCACGTTGGACACCTCATGTGTTAACGGACCATGACCGGGCAGTTCGTGTGGCCATTTGTGAAAGTTTGTTACTTCGTCCGCACAGACGAGAATTTCTCAAGGACATTATTACACATGTGACGAGAGCTGGATACATTATGAAACTAACACGCGTCATGCCTATTGGATTCCTCGCGTGGAAAACCCACCAGCCCAGCCTAAACTTAATGAACACGGTCGTAGGATTATGTTGTCTGTTTTCTGGGATTGGCAAAGAATGATTTTCTGGAAACCTCGAATCTCATCAGACTATTAACGCCAATCTACAAACGCAGCAGCTTCGCAAACTAGCAGAGATGTTAAAAATTAAGCGACCAAAACGACTTGGAGTCCAACTTTTGCATGACAACGCACGCCCTCATTGCGCCAAGTTAACACATAAACAGCTGGAGGAGCTAGGATAGCTGACTGTTCCACATCCACCGTATAGCCCGGATCTTGCGCCTTCGACTTTCATTTATTTCGAGCTCTTAAATTTTATTTACTAGGATAAAAAATCGAAACTTCTGGAAGTAGGTATTAAAATTGAACTTGAAAATTTTTTCGAGTCCCAGCCTTCCTCATTTTGGGAGAAGGGTATTCAAATTTTGCCCAGTAGATGGCTGACTGTTGTTGATAACTAGGGAGACTATAAAATTGATTAAATGTATTTTTTATTAATAAAAAATATTAATAATAATTTGTCTTTTAACTGGCAATAATTTATGAGACAACCTAATAGTTTCTTTTTGTTTAATAATATATTCATTTTGTATATTTTCAGAAAAGGGAGCAGAACGCAGCGTGTCACTAACCGACCAGTCTGCCGACAATGTTCTTTCAGCCGTTAAACAGCTAGTAAAGTAAATTATGTTAATATGTTTCTTTATTTATGTTATAAATTAAAAAATAATTAGTCAATAGCAAATACGGTCTAATTTTATTATTCCTAGACGAATATACCGAAAGAAAGGTCCGGTGTGTAGTAGTAGCAACCGGCGTACGTGTGACGAGAAGGCCAATTCTCGCAATAAACGGTCAAAATCTAGTTGCAATCTGATGACAAGTTTTTGACATTCAATGTCAATAATTTTGGGAAATTAGAGGTATTTTTGACACATTGAGACAAATCAGACTGTAAAATGGTCTTAAAATTACGAGAATTACCCCTCGGATGTATGAACGTAAATGAAGCAAAAGATAAAAGTTAAAGTTTGTGGATTGTCTATACCTACCCGCAGGGGAACAAGACGTGAGTTTGTGTATGTAAATACCGAAAAATGTTATTGCTGGGAAGACCTGCATGCTTTGCTTCGCTTTCTGCAATAAATTTAATACAAATGAAAGAAATAATTCGTAAACAAATAATTTATTGCTTAAAATCATCTAGACCTACCTACCTACCAGACTTTGTACACAATAACAATATAGGTAAATGGCGTCTATGTAACAATTATTGCACTGACTTAATATTTATGCAATGTTTTCACGCTGAATTACTTATTATGAGATGGGGCAGTGTTTGTGGCTATGACAACCTTGTTACAATTAGAATCTTGTACTAGCATTGTCTTCGCAAGAGGTATCGTATTACCCAGTATCTGGGTTGTGGATGTCAGATAGGCAGTCGCTCCATGGTCCTGCATCCAGTTAGACTGGAAGCCGACCCCAATAGTTGGGAAAAGGCTAGGCTAGGTGACGACCTAGCACTGTCTACATCAAAGACACGAGCGTACATCTTTTATTATACTACATTGTTTGTTTACTTATGGGTGACAAGACCTGCACCCTAATTGCGTAAAACACTTTCATTTTCAATCACAATCTGAATAATTTTGAAGGATATTGCTAATCCATTGCTTTATATACAGGGTCATATTAAATTAGCTAGCGAAACTCTGCAGACGTGGGTATCGACATCTTAACACGATAAAATAAAAAAGATTTGATGTGTTTTACTTAGGGGTCAACGGCCGCTGGTAGTGTTGTTACTTGAAGTATGAGTTGACAAAATGTGATTTATCGTTTTTAGATATCGGTACCAATCACGTCTGTAACAATTACAAAAAAAAAAAAACTGTTTTTTAAACGGATATTTCAAGTAAATACACTAAGGGGCTGTTCATGTATTACGTAAGACGATTTGAGGGGGGAGGGGGTCCAAACAAGTCTTATTTGAGGGGGAGGGGTCCAAACAAGTCTTATTTGAGGGGGGGAGGGGTCCAAACAAGGCTTATTTTAAGGTTTTTTTTTTTTTTTTAAGATCACCAAAGTAAGCAAAAATTATAGTTTTTAATTTTTTTGCTACTTTTTGCAATTTCGGTAGATACCTACTGATCTTACGTAAGATTAAAAAGGGGGGGCTACATCAAAGTCTTATCATTTCTTACGTAGCGGGAGTGGGGGTCAGAAAGTCGTCACAATTGTCTTACGTAATAAATTAACAGCGCGGCAGCGGTCGAACAACGTACCAAAAAAAAAAAAAAACCCATCTATACAGCGTGTAACGGAAGGGGGGTATCAACCCTGAAGGAGGTGAATGTGCTCATGAAACTCAACAACTTTCCCCAAAGAACATAGGTCGAAATATGAAAAAAAAATTTGGCCCTCCCTTACAAAACTGACTACCAGCTGATTGATTTACTATGGGAGGGCCAATTTTTTTTTCATATTTCGACCTATGTTCTTTGGGGAAAGTTGTTGAGTTTCATGAGCACATTCACCTCCTTCAGGGTTGATACCCCCCTTCCGTTACACACTGTATAATTTCGCTTTGTTTTATCATGTTTAGATATCGAGAACTATCACGTCTGCGAAGTTTCTATAGCTAATTCAATTCGACCCTGGATATAAAAAAAAAATACAACACATGTCGAACTGTCACAATGAAACCCATTGCTACTGTTAGTATGTTATGCAATTACTCTGCTGTTTCCAGTCTGATCTCATCCTTACTTTTCAATACCTGTGAAGGATGACAACATGTATGGTAACACTACTCTTAACAATCAATATGAATTATGAATGATTAAATATACAATTATTTTACTCTTACCATTTAATAAGCACCACTTACATAATGATGCGGTTAATTGACTACAGCAGTACTATTCTGTAAAAATCTCACCGTGAGAACTTAGGTGAAGTGAGCGGGAAGTGAGCTGTCATTAGGGATTAACACTATTGACACTGCTCACTTCACTTATGATTTCACGGTATTTTTTACAGAATCGACCGGCAGATATTGTTTACAACCCATTCAGGCGAATTCCTAATTTCCTATTACTTGGGTTATATTTTTGTACTTTTTTATTTTTGTAAAATTGATTGAGTACCTAATACACACTTTGTACACATCTAGTACATACATGATATCGACGTTAGTTATTTTTTACATACAACAATAATTATATGCAATAATTACATAATTATTATTTAGGTTTTTCAACAAAATTATTTGTTATAGCTGTGGTGGAACAAAATACAGAATAGCTGAGTTGCGGTTGGAAGCCCAACGTTCGAGTATTTTAACACGTTCAACGCCATGTCGGACATTGTTGGGCGACGTACGGTGTATATTTTATTCCGTTGCGCATATCAAAAACTTTAAGTTTTTGATAAAAGGCACATATCCTTTACTAGTAGTAAAAGTTCCTGAAAAAAAATTAAAAACCAATTTTCGCAATTTAAAACGTTCAAAATCTAGTCGCAGTCTCATGTCGGCAATAAACAAATGTCAAAAATATAGGAAAATTAGAGGTATTTTTGACAGGTTGAGAATGTGATCAAACTGTGAACGTTCTTAAATTTACGAGAATTGCCGCTCTGGTCTTGACAAAAACAATATTTTCGAGGGCCAAACACTTAAAATAAGAATTCTAGTCTCATACTACAAGTAAAGTACTACCACAAAAACATTACAGCAAAAAGGTTTAACAAAAAAAAAAAAAAAACCTAACTACTGTCATTGGAACGCGGGTAGTCCGAACAGTTCCGGCTTGAACGCGGCTAAGGTGGGTAGGACGATGGTCGCATGTGTGGTCAGCTTCTTATCCGTGTGTGGATCGGGCACCATGACTGTTTGCATGCCTGCCTTCAAGCCTGCTGTAACGCCGTGCGGGGAGTCTTCGAATACTAGGCACTGGAAAGGCAGAAAATGTATGGTAAGATTTTTAAATAAACATTATAATGACAGCAAAACGAGAGCAGTGGTGGCCCAGTGGTAACGGCCGCGGCTTACGATTTGTAGGTTCGAACCCAGACATACGCTTTACTTTGTATAAATTATTTCATACCCACTGCTCTCAAAACCGTGAAGGAAAACATCGTGAAGAAACCGATATGTCCTAGAGTAAAAAATCGAAGACATGTGACATCTACCAACCCGCACTGGGCCCGCGTGGTGGATTATCCCCTCTCATCGCGAGGAGGCCTGTGTCCCAGCAGTGGGAACTTTATAGACTGATTATGCTTATAAAGACATGGACGTGCCATGTCCTGTAAACTAGAGACAGGCAAAATCTCATATGCTTGAGATTTACCGGCACTAATAGCAAACTGGCAAAAACCAGCGCGATTTCGACTACCAAACAAATATCAACGTTACACACGTTGAAATAAAGCCGAAAATAAATGCCTAATGCAAAGAACAGAAAGATAACTAAAAATATTAAACAACTTCAGAATTCCATGTTGCAATTTTGCCTTGAACTCAAAAAAGTCGGAGTGATTAATGGTTCTAATTCGCATCCCACGTTTTCACGCTGCGATGCTAAGAGCATAGCTAAGATTAGGTATTGATGTTATTTATAAAATGTTAGAATTGCAAAATATTAACTGCCATACCGACTCGATTTCATGTAACAAGAATTTATTTGTACAGACGTGGCGCACATCAAGCTACCCGAAACTGTCAGATTTTCCCAATCAACTTTGAACCTTATGCTTTGGCGCTAAAGTTGAAAATCTATTAAAGAAATCTGACAGATTGTAGTAGCTTGATGTGCTGGCGTCTGTACAATCAGGGTTTAAAATACAGTTTTCAATGTCGATTCTGATCGAAAAAAAGCATGCATTAGACTAGCAGGCTACCACCCACGCTATTTGCAATTCACAAGCTAAAAGTAGTTCAATTGAGGATATGGGATATTTTGGTCTTTTTGGGGGTATCTTCGGTAAACAGTTAGCCCAGGTTCGCACACACGATTTGTTATCACACACTGGATTTTCAACTCTAGGTGTTGAGCCGAGCATTGAGAATCCAACAGAGAGCATCGCAGCGCGTTAAAAAAAACACTGTTGGATTTTCGACTCTCGGCGCTCAACAGTGCGTGGAAATTCCAGTGTGCAATAAAAAGCGCTCGTGGATACAAGGGCTTACTATTATGAATAAATCGCGATTACCGACTTCAAACGAAGTTAGTAACAGTTGCGAACATTATTCCTACTATTATTACGTAATGAGGTTTATTCTGGCTCCGATTAACTGTGTTTATGGATGGCTATGATTAACTCGGATTAAGGGTGCGTTTCCACAGAAGCGGAGCTGGGCGGAGCGTAGCGGAGACGTGTAGGAATCGTCCAATCACAGACAAGACGAGTGACGCGTTGAGGATTTCAACCATTGTGATTAGTCGATTCCCGCACGTCTCTGCTCCGCTTCTGTGGAAACGCACCCTAACGTCATGTTATTCTTATTGGTCGGTTTACGTCACTCAATTAAGGCGCAATTATACTTAGTCGTTAGCCCGTATTCGGGTGCTCGAAACACTTTACTCGAATTCGGGCACCCGATACATTAAGTACACTGGGCATTGCACTGGAACATGATGCTGGACTAGATTTACCGAAGACGGGCGTACTCGACCCCGTTCATTTACACTTGTCGTTTGCCCGAGTTTCATAGGCAATCGAATTCGGGAGAACGATCAAGTGTAATTGCGCCATTAGTGTCGAATATGGGAATTGGACTGTACGTACCAGCTCATACTACATAATAATAACGCCAACTATATTATGTTCATGTTTATTTCAGCCTGAAACTGTCTAGTGCGTCTCACAATGAGCATTCGATTATCAACACGTTTCCTCATTCCATGTTAGAGATTACAGAGTGTTACGTTCAAGCAGTCTATATTTCCGCATGGTGTGTTCCTTCACCGCCAGAGGAGTTCAAGATCATCTTGAGGTGGTTTTACCAAACAGCACTCTCTTCATAATTTTACCATGAATAAACTAACGAAAGTATGATCTGTCCTTGTTTACAAAAACATAATCTGGTAGTCGCGATAGAATGAGCACGAGACGCCAGCACATCAAGCTACTCGAAACTGTCAAATTTTCCCAATCAACTTTAACCTTATGCTTTAGCGATAAAGTTGAAAATCTATTAAAGAAATTTGACAGATAGTAGTAGCTTGATGTGCTGGCCTCTGTACATCCTTATTTGTGTTAAATGTAAGCTTACTGTCTGTCATCACCATTTCTTTTTTGCCAATAAAGCTTTGTGTATATATACTGGGTGTCCGGAAAGTCATGGATTACCTTTTACCTGCTGATGGGCCACATTGGGATCTACCAATAAAAAAAAAATGATCATGGTAAAAGTCTTATGGTTTCCCAGTTTTTTGATGTTTAATGAAATTTTGGAAAATCTCTACCTTTGATCAGTCTTTTCCATGCCATTTCTACGAGTGAAAACTTTTTCGAGTACAGGTTATTTTTATTTTCATCTTGAATCATCCTACTATCGATTGAATACAAGAAAGTTACAGATATCATCTTTTAAATACCTAAAATTTAGGTTCAAACTTAAATTTTTCGCCAAAAAAAATTTTACCTTATTTTTGATCGGCCCTGGTGAAAAAAAAAATTATTAGTAGGTCATTTTTTATTGTTGGTAGATCTCAATGCGGCCCATCAGCAGGTAAAAGGTAATCCATGACTTTTCAGACAACCCGTATATACAACGTGTAACGTTAAATGCGCAAAACCTCTTAAGGGGTCATTGTACTCATCATTATGAACAACTTTTACTATGGGACCAAACCGGAAATCGCGAAAAAAAAATCAGCTGTTCCCTACATTTTGACGAGTTATGCGAACATAAATGTAGGGAACAGCTGATTTTTTTTTTCGCGATTTCAGGTTTGGTCCCATAGTAAAAGTTGTTCATAATGATGAGTACAATGACCCCTTAAGAGATTTTGCGCATTTAACGTTACACGTTGTATATATTTTTTGTAAACGCGCGTTTGGTCGACCTTTAGAAAGTGAAATTAGCATTAAAAAAGACAATACAACCATACCTTAGAGGGATCCGGCTTATCAGGAAACCGTGCAGCCGTCACCAAAAATATATCAGGATGCGGTTTCCCAAATTTGACCTCCTTGTCGGTACTACCCATGACCATATGATGGAAGTATGAAAACAGTTCCTTGTAGTTTGCTATTTTCGTCTCGACTGATCGAGCACTTGAAGAGGTTGCTAAAGCGAAGGGTACTTTTGTTTTGTGTAAGTGACGTATTAATCTCTCTGCACCTGTAATGTAAGATTTGGAAGATTAATGTTTGGTCTTTTAGGTTTTTTTATAATGTATCACGGTGAGTGATACTTTATTTACATTACAATCTAGCCTCATTTGTTAACCTTTAGACCGCCACGGACGGCTATAGCCGACAAACGAAAACGTGCCAAACACGCCACCGACGTCTACAGCCGTCAAGAAAACGACATTTTTTAAGTAAAAAATAAATCTTTTCTAATTTAGTATATTTATTTTTTTACTTAAAAAATGACGTTTTCTTGACGGCTGTAGACGTCGAAAAAGAAGAAAACTCAAAATGTTTTACCATTTTTAGTCTTTGGACTAATTCAATGATGTCAAGGAGTTCGATCGCCTCGACATTCACGTGATGACGAAGTCTGTGTTCATGAGCTTCTGCTCCGTTCTTTTAGCAAACGTATAGGTGTTTAGAAGCGCTTTCGTCCACCTGCGGTTTATACTGGGCAGATTTTATTGCTTGGCTACCTACCTAAAGAGTATGTAATACCTAGGTACTCTTTAAAAACTTAATGGTGTGAATCAGTAGGTAGATACCTATCCTTAGATTGTAATGGAACATTGACACAGGTACAGCTAAGGCCCGGCGCACACTGGCGGCACGGTACGGCAGGGGATCCTGCGGCATCCCTACATGTAAGCGCACACTGGCGGTAACTATGCCACGACGTCCTTAAGCATACCGAAGCGTCCTTAGGCATGCCGAGGCGTCCTTGCTAATGAAGCTACGCTTGGGGCCGCGGGGTTCGGGCGGGCGCTGTCATGCCGCGGTATCCCGAAGACTGCCAAAGCGTTGCGAGGGATGCCGAAGCGTTCCGAAGGCTGCTGACACGGAATGCCTAAGCATACCGCGGTATTGTTTTTGTACTTACGACCTTTAACATTGAAATTTCAACTTTATTTCCATACTGTTAAGTTATATTTTTATTCGTCGTCTAAAAATACCTTACCATGCCGTGTCGCCAGCGGGCGCTGGGCCTAAAGGGGCAAGCGCTAGGTAGCCTGCGAAATTCATAATTTCTTACTTTTTTTTTTGCATTTTGCAGGTTAGTGACACGTTGTACCTATATTGACTGATTATTTCATGAAATACCATTCAATTCGATTATACTGGGTGATTTTTTTAACAGTCTCCAAATTTTTACAGGCTGTTCTACCCATGAATAATAACAACTTTCACTATAGGACCAACTCTGAAATCACAAAAAAAATCAGCTGTTTAATTCAAAAGTTCAATGCCTACTTGACCAAAATGTATGAAATAGCTGATATTTTTTTCGTGATCTCAGAGTTGGTCCCATAGTGAAAATTGTTCATATTCATGGATAGAACACGGTGTAAAAATTTAGACACGGTAAAAAAATCATGCAGTATATGAACTTAAAGAGGGTTGTATTGATGATTTTAATGATTATAATTCTGTAAATACATACTTGTTACGTTCGCGAATCATATTTTGTTCAACATACAACCTGACACATAGCTGCAAATTGCAAAAAACATAAGAAAAATATGATTTCGCGGGCTACCTAGCACATTGCCCTTAAAACCCTAGAAGCAGAGGGGAGGGCAGAATGAATTGGACTTTAAAAATGATGTACAGACGCCAGCACATCAAGCAACTACAATCTGTCAGATTTCTTTAATAGATTTTCAACTTTAGCGCTAAAGCATAAAGTTCAAAGTTGATTGGGAAAATCTGACAGTTTCGGGTAGCTTGATGTGCTGGCGTCTGTACCATCTGTTAAACTGAAGTTGATAAGAAAAACACATGGCCAACGTATTTTATAGGTCACGTTAATTTGTTTCAAAATACGTTTATTTTGTTTGATGTACAGACGCCAGCACATCAAGCTACACGAAACTGTCAAATTTTCCCAATCAACTTTGAAACTTCTGTTGAAGCGATAAAGTTGAAAATCTATTACAGAAATTTGACAGATTGTAGTAGCTTGATGTGCTGGCGTCTGTACAACATTAAGTAGATAACCGTAAATTCAGAAAAGATAGGTAAGTTGAAGTTCCAAGATATTATTTATCAAAAGTGCATTGGATGGTAGTTTAGTGGTGTTGTACACTAATGTTCGTGTGGTAAATAAAAGATGTTTATTTAATACACACGGTTAAAAAACTATATTATTTTTACATACACGATATAAAAAACTCTAGGAAAAGAAAAGTCTTATTGACAGAAGGTTTTAAAATTATGTCAGAACACAGAAATATAGAAGACAAGAAAATAAGCACAAGGAGGTCACAATACTACTTGGCACGTCAGAACATATCTATTTAAATAATCATATATAAAACAATGATTTGTAGGTATTAGTGTGTAGTTGTGTAATGTGTATGTTATGTTATCATGTATGTGTATAGGTATACGAGTAACTGTATTGTGTAAGATTAATGTAAAGGATCGCCACATCACTCCCCTCCAGAGACCGTCCTACGGGCGATAATAATCTGGGAATCGAACCCTACGACCAGACCTGGTAGATCTGACGGGAGTGTCCGTGGGCTGTTTGTCCTCTTCTTGAACCTCTTGGTCGGTTGATGGGGTGTCAGCCAATATGTAGGCGGGTTTTAGGCGATCCACAGAAACTTTTATGTTTTTACCTTTTACTAATATGGTAAAGGTTTTGTCGCCTTTTTTGACAACTTCATAAGGACCAGTATATGCTGGTTGCAATGAACCTCGAAGCGCATCGTCCCTGAGGAATATGTGGCTTGAGTTAGCGAGGTCCTTATGGACAAATATTTTTCCCCCGGAATGACGTGCAGCTGGTGTGGGTTGTAATTTTGCGGCAAACGAGCGTAAACGAGTGGTGAACTCCGAGATGTCGGTGGTGCCGCTGTCACCGGGTATGAAGAATTCTCCCGGAAGCCGTAAAGGCTCACCGTATAGGAGTTCCGCGGAAGAAGACTGAAGATCCTCTTTAAAAGCGCTCCGGACACCCAGTAAAACCAAGGGCAGAGATTCTGTCCAGTTATGGTCAGCGTGGCACATTATCGCCGTTTTGAGCTGCCTGTGGAATCGTTCCACTAGGCCGTTGCATGCTGGGTAGGCTGTTGTCTTCCGGTGTTTGAACCCGACTATTTTGGCTAGATATTGGAACAGTGCGGATTCAAACTGCCGTCCTCTGTCTGTGACAATATCAGTTGGACAACCAAAGCGGGAGATCCAGCTGTTCAGCAAAGCTTTACCGACTGTCTCAGCGGTAATGTCTGCAATTGGTACCACTTCTGGCCACCTAGTGAAACGATCCACGGCCGTCAGGCAGTACCGGTACCCCTGTGATGGAGGAAGAGGACCTATTAGGTCAATGTGCACGAAGGCAAATCTAGCACGGGGTAATTCGAATGTGCCCATCGGTGATGACACATGGCGAATGATCTTTGTGCGTTGACAGCTGAGACACGTTCGTGACCATTGCCGGCAGTCCTTGCGAACTCCAGGCCAAACGTATCGTTGTGCAACCAATTTTGCAGATGTGTTTGCTCCTGGATGACTGAGGCTATGAAGGCTCTCAAATATTTGCCGCCGCAATGGTTTTGTCACGAATGGTCTGGGAGTGGCTGTACTCAAATCACAAAGTAACTCGACAGAGCTGCCGTCGATTTTGAGCCTCTTTAGTTGAAGAGATGTTTCTGACTGTAGCAGTTGCAACAGTTCCGGGTCTGAAGCTTGGGATTTTGCGATAACTTCAAAATCGACTGGAGTTTGCAGTTCACTGACACGGGACAATGTATCGGCGACGATGTTGTCCTTGCCGGAAATATGTTGAATGTCCGTTGTGAACTGCGAAATAAAGTCGAGATGTCTATACTGACGCGGAGCACAGTTGTGCTTTCGCTCATGGAAAGCGTATATAAACGGCTTGTGGTCAGTATAGATGGTGAAGTGCCTCGCTTCCAACATGTGACGGAAGTATTTTATGCCTTCATAGATCGCAAGTAGCTCACGATCATATGGCGAGTACTTCTGTTGAGCAGGGCTTAACTTGCGTGAAAAGAAGGCAAGCGGTTTCCACTGCTCGTCCCTGAACTGTTGCAAAACTGCACCCATTGCCAGATCAGACGCATCTTGGTAGTCAGGGTGTGCAAGCAATACAGCGTTGCAGAGGCTGTCTTTGCACATATTAAAGGCGTTGAGCGCCTCGCCAGTTATTTCCACGGGATGTTGACCTTTTACTGAGCCAGTTAGTAGGGCGTTAAGGGGACCTTGAAATTTTGCGGCTTTGGGTATAAACCGCCTGTAAAAGTTCAACATCCCTAAGAAACGCCTGAGCTCCTTAACCGTTTTAGGCGTAGGGAATTCCTTGATGGCTTCCATCTTGGAATCCAGGGGTCTGGTTCCGGCTGCAGAGATGCGATAACCTAAAAATGTGACTTCATCAGCTCCAAACACACACTTCGAGGTGTTGATGACGATGCCATATTTCTGCATCCTGGTGAAGAGCTGATGCAGGTGGTCCTCGTGTTGCTCCTGGTCTTTCGAGAAGATAAGGAAATCGTCCAGATAGCTATAACAGAAGTCTAGGCCGCGCGTCATTTCATCGACGAATCTCTGAAATGTTTGACCTGCGTTCCTCAGACCAAAGGTCATATAAGGAAATTCGTACAGGCCAAACGGGGTTGTTATCGCCGTCTTCTGGATGTCGTCCTCGCTTACCGGTATCTGGTTATATGCCTTAACCAGGTCGATAGTTGAGAAGACCTTGCAACCGGCTATACTGTGGGTAAGGTCGTGGACATGTTTGATAGGGTACCTGTCAGGTATAGTCCTCGCGTTGAGCAGCCTGTAGTCACCACAGGGTCGCCAGCTGTTGTCCTTTTTCGGCGCTAAATGAAGGGGTGAAGACCAAGGGCTCTCAGATGGTCGAGCAGTGCCGTTGCTAAGCATGATCTCAAATTCTTGCTTAGCGATCTGCAGTTTGTCTGGAGCTAGCCTGCGAGGGGAACAAGAGATGGGCGGGCCGGGTGTGGTGCGTATATGGTGAACTATGTGGTGTGTGGTTGTACGGTGGATGCCTGCGGGTCGAGTGATCTCGGGGTACTTATTAAGTATCAAGTGATACCTGGAATCACCAACTGAGACCTTCACTGAACACGTCGCTGAAGCCTTCGCAACGGAAGCTGTTACATACATTGAGGTGGTTTTGTCCATCAAACGTTGGTTTCTGATGTCAACAAGCAACTCGTAAAAACTTAAAAAATCCACACCAATGATCGGCTTAGTGACATCAGCTACAATAAAACGCCATGGAAAGTTACGGCGCAAATTAAAGTCTAAATTTAGCTGTAGATAGCCGTACGTATCAATAGTAGACCCGTTAGCGGCCGACAGTTGATAGTTCGACTTGACACGCTGTTCACGTAGAACATGCCGCGGAAACACACACAAATCACTACCAGTGTCCACTAAAAACTGTGTCTTCGATGTTCGGTCCGTGACGAAAAGGCGACCAGTGGTCGTGAGACAGTCGTCAGCCGCCATTACCGACTGCCTTTGGAGTTTTCCGACTTCTCGTAATCGCATGGCTTGACGCATTTGCGAGCGTTGGCTCCGAACTTGGAGTGGTAAAAGCAGAACGGGTGCTTCTGGTGGCTGGACACGGACCGCTGGTTGGATCGATTACGCTGTTGATGGTTCGAACGCGATTGCGAACGAGACCTCCTACTCAGCTGCGTCGTCAGGTTCCTCACGGCCTTCTTTAGTTCGGCGATCTCGTTCGCCATCTCGTGCATGCTAGGACCCGACGTCAATGCTGCGGCGACTTGGCATGGGGTCACGATGTCTTGGACTCTGTCCGCCAGGTCTGCTAGTCCCTCTAGGGAAGTATGAGGCTGTGAAGTCAGCAGGGTCTGAATGTTGCTCGGCAGACGACTACTCCATATTGTCCGGAGAAAGTCCTCTGGGACGCTCGGTCCGGCCAAACTTTGGAGATGTCGAAGGAATTGTGAAGGCTTGCGATCCCCGAGCTCTTCGTGAATGAGAAGCTGCTTCACTTTCTTCTCGTGTGACGCAGTTAGTCTCTTAATGAGCTCGTGTTTGAGCTTCTCATATTTGTTGTGCTCCGGCGGGTTAAGAAAAATATCTCTTACTTGTTTGGAGTATTGGTGCTCGAGGTTGCCGATGACGTGGTTGAATTTCGTCGCGTCACTGGTGATGTTCGCGTTCGCGAACTGAGCCTCCACTTGTGCGAACCAAACCTCTGGATCATCCGGCCAAAATGGTGGTATTCGTACCGCAATACGGCAAACGTCGGGTTGCACGTCAATGGACACGCACTTTGCGCGACGAGGTTTTTGAGGTGAACGGGTTGATCCGTACGATTTTGCAGAGTCACTGCTGTCACTCATCGTGCTGCAGTAGCTTTCCTTCGCTTCTTTAAATATCCAACGTCCTTCTCAGAGTACACGTGGTTATCAAGCCTTGTTGGCGTATTCTAGTCGGGGTCACCAATTTAGTGGTGTTGTACACTAATGTTCGTGTGGTAAATAAAAGATGTTTATTTAATACACACGGTTAAAAAACTATATTATTTTTACATACACGATATAAAAAACTCTAGGAAAAGAAAAGTCTTATTGACAGAAGGTTTTAAAATTATGTCAGAACACAGAAATATAGAAGACAAGAAAATAAGCACAAGGAGGTCACAATACTACTTGGCACGTCAGAACATATCTATTTAAATAATCATATATAAAACAATGATTTGTAGGTATTAGTGTGTAGTTGTGTAATGGGTATGTTATGTTATCATGTATGTGTATAGGTATACGAGTAACTGTATTGTGTAAGATTAATGTAAAGGATCGCCACAGTAGCTACATAAAGCATTATCTTGCTCCTGTTAATTGCACTGTAAATAATCAAGAGATATAAGTACCATTTGATTGTTGTTAAAAGATAACAAAAGTGTTGTGATCTTAGAAGTTTTGTTGATGCTACTTAAAATAGAATAGGCTTACTGCCTGGGTTCACTGCCCCAGGGTCACCGTCTTAGCCAAAGGTTGTTCATTTACTCACATGAATCTTAAATTTCTAGATAAATAAATGTTGTGGCCTTTAAAGAAAGGACTCTAGTAAAGTTTAAAAAAAATTACTTAACACATTGAACGCCGTTGTGGTCACCGCTGACCACCACTAAACTTTCCATATGGGCTAACGCCGATTCGCGATTTCGAAAAATTTTACACACTATTGTATTGGCTCATATGGTTCAAAATAGTCAAAAACCCCACTCTAAATAATTATAATTATTGAATTTTTTCTGGATAATTCTACCTAAATAAACAACTTTCAGCTGGGGTATGAAAACCGTGTAAACTAGTGTTATTTATTATTACTTTCCAAAGAGTTGACAAAATAATTGCTGTCGCTCACCGGTGACCACCACGGCGGACAATGTGTTAATGAAAAGATCTAGAAGGTGGGGTTAACCAGAATGAGAACAGGAAGACTATAAAAATAATTATGTAAGCGATTTGTTAATAGTTCTAATTTAGTATATCCTAACCTTGGACATGAATTATCCGCCTCGCCTCAATGAACATGGATTTATGCCAAGCATCGTAAGGTGCGAAACGCATTGTTTTCTACGCTGATCATTAATTTGCGTGTTGTTCCTATGCTAATTTTTAGCATGACCTACACCCTTATTTGTCTCTCCTTCCCTTTTCAATCCATCCAAAGGTTGTCTTTAAAAGATCGCTCTTAGCGATAAGACCGCCCATTGTGTCACCCTTTGTAAAATTTTTATATTTATGTCTGTAATTTATATGGTGTACATAATAAAGAGTATTCTATTCTATTCTATAACTATGACAGCATTTCTGATACCTGTCAACAAGGGTTATGCTGTTTTGACTTTGTGGAGAAGGGAGTTTCTTGCCCTAGCAAAGCCGATATCAGACGCTTCACTCGAGTGAATGTTAATTCCAAGTTCACACGACACCGACTTAATATAGGATTGAACGTTCATCTGCTTTTTTTATTTCATTTCTCGGTCTTTCGGTAGGGGAGTGAACAAAGAGTGCCGAAATTCAACATTGCTGAATCGGTTCACTAATGAATTAAATTTTACTTTTGGTTCATTTTGTGTTCAGTCTTTTCACTCCGAGTGAAAGATGCCGAATGAAAGGCAAAAAATGAACAAAAAGTGTTTGAAATCGAATTATAGGACGAAAATAGTTTTTTCATTTGTTATTTTGATTTTCTGTAAAAGTAGAACAATTAGTAGAGTTGCAAGTGCGAAGGGAGCCCGAAATTTAATAATAGTTTAAAAACGAAAATACCCCATTTAGCAGCATGAGTTTAATTTTAACACAGACAAATGGGTAGCTTTGGTGCAAAATTCCGAAAATATCAAAGGATTAAATAAGTGTGTGATCTGAATACTAAATGCATGATTCCAGTCAATGCTGGCATGTTTTAATGGCCATAAACCCCCCCCCGCACCTCCGGCTCTAAAAAAAATCACAGGGTAGGGCAAACAAGTACCACGTGGAGTCGCGATTGTCAAATTCGATTTTAGTAGTGTCAAAATTATTTTTAAATTTAGAGATTTTTTTTGCAGAATAGCTTTAAGATTCACATATCCAAAAAAGTAAGGAATTTTAGAGTTTGGTGTACAGACGCCAGCACATCAAGTTACTACAATCTGTAAAATTTCTTTAATACATTTTCAACTTTATCACTAAAGCATAAGGTTCAAAGTTGATTGGGAAAATTTGACAGTTTAGGGTAGCTTGAAGTGCTGGCGTCTACAGGAGAATCGGCACCAATACCAGTCAATGTGGTGAAACTTGTCTTTTGGCCAGTAACATAATGATAGTTTAATTTATTTATATTAACATAATAAATAAATAAATAAATAAACATAACACAACATAAAATTACATCTCGGCTGTATTCCTCGAAGGGTGAGGCAGAGTTATAGCTATATTACACCTACATTTGGCCAGTTACGTTTAAGTCCCATGTAATGATATGCCATCAACCGGGCACAAATCCAGAGTCTGGGCTGCCACTGAGAAATTCCAGATGGAAAAACCCAATAACACCTAGCCTGACCCGGGAATCAAACCCAGGACCTCAAGCTCAGCAGTAGTGCTTGCGACCACTACACCAATCAGGCAGTCATTTATTTAAATCATCATCTGCCTAGCCTTTTCCCCACTATGTTGGGGTCGGCTTCCAGTCTAACCGGATGCAGCTGAATACCAGTATTTTACATGAAGCGACTGCCTATCTGACCTCCACAAGCCATTTACGATACCCCTTGGTAAGACTGGTTGCCAGACTTTCGGGCTTCTGACGACCCGTAACGACTGTCAGAGATCTACAAATGATAGCCGGGGCCAACAGCTTAACATGCTTTCCGAGGCACGGAGGGGGTCTTGGTGTATAAATATCCCCATCCACAGACCAACCGCAGCAAGCTTAGCTTAAACGGATCGATCGACCCGTGCGGCTGTTATTACTTAGCCACAAGCCCCTCCAAGTCATTTATTTACATACCGTCTAATAGAGGTGTTCCAGCTAACATAGTATCTCCTAGCACTAGCAACTGGTCTCTAAACTCTGTTGGCGTACACGGTAACTTCAGTTCTTTGCAAAGGATCTCTGATAGACGTTGCTCAGTTCCACCTAATATTTTCATCATCAACTCGTCTGTGTATTTGTGGCCATAGTTTGCACATAACTGTGTTATCATTTTCTTGTATACTAGTTCGGTATCTGTAAAAAAAAAAAAAAGATTTTCAAGTTGTTACAATCTTTCATACTTTTCTTCAGGGCAAATGATAGAAGTTCTTTAGGGCAAGTAATAGATAATGGGGTTTATGATTTTATTAGCTGTGCCCGTGACTTCATTTACATGCATGTCGGAAAGCAAATTGGATTTCATGGGTTTTTTTTGTTGCTTTTATTTTAGAAAAAGAATTGGGGTTCTGCACCCTAATTCTAATTTATTTGTAGAGATTTACTTAACCCATTGAATGCCGACTAAGTAATATTACGTAGATGGTGTTAATAGAAGAGGCCAACTATGTGTTAGTACGTAGATGTTATCTGTTGATTATAAGGTGATCTATGCTATTTGGCCTCTTGGGACGTCATTTTTATACTCTTTGGCATCTCACGTAGTTGACCATATGTAGGGTGGCCACCGATTATGATTTGATATTTTACCTCGGCATTAAATGGGTTAAGTATTTATTTTTTCAGTTGGGTATAATTTGTATTACACTATTAAAAAAATATGATTGAAACTGTTTTCCTTAGGCTTAAGTTGCTTGTTTAATGAAAAGCAAACCAAGAATATTAATTTGTTATTTTATTCAACAGGCACCAAGACATTTGAATTTTATTTATAGTCCTATTTGTAAAAATTACATTCATACATGAACATTAGGATCATTTGCTAGTCATTAGGCTAAACAACACTGCTAAGCAATAATAAATATGTGTGTCAGTTGAATACTAACTAAAATAAAAGTATCTTTGTTAGAAAATAGCCAAGTTTTACATATACATATAGATAAAGAAAATAAAATCAATCATATTTTTGAAAGTAAAGTAAGCAAGTTTTTAAAATTGATATTACTCAAGTAAATAATATTCATGAATGAATTACCCATCAGGTTTACTTTCAAATCTTTTATCTTTGACGGCTTGCAACTTTTTTTTTTTTTTTTTCAAACCTGTTTGGAAGTTAGTTTTGCAAAACATTTTATACCAAATTAGGTACGGTGTACATAATAGAATATATGCATATGTTGTTTAATTATGTAAAAGCATGACCGCGTACATAACCTTGTGATAGAATAACATTGACAATATCTGCGAAGGTCGCACTGTTAACTCACCAAGCAGCAGTCCGTCCAAGTCGAAAAGACAGTGCGTAACTTTCTTATACGGCGTAGAGTAACATCTCGCGCCTATCACCCGCGACACACTTTTTAACAAATATATCCTCATGGTGACCGGTTATGTAAAATTGTATACAATAATAAACTGAATACACACTGATATTTGCGTCCCTTATAAATATACACTACTGTACACTAATTTACCCAAGTTTCACTTATTTTTAGAGATGACTTTATTTCCTAAAATATAAAAACAGAACGTGCATTCATTGATTCGATAAAGTACTCAGTGTTGAATAACATTTATTTTGGTTGAGTGACATTTGAGTGACACTAGTTTTTTGACAATTTAGTCTACGTCAGGCTTGTCAGTATTAATAGCCGATATCCAATCATATCAAAGAGGTCATGTGAAACTGGTCTTCAATTGGACAATACTATTTTATCTTTTGTATGTGTAACCAATCATTGGGCTGATTGAAAATATTGCTACACTAAAATAAACGCCATATGATTTGTTGCTTGTGTTGCTCCGTAATATTTATTTTAATGATCAGAGAAGGCTTAACGATGGCTTAATGCAGACAAAAGTGTTAAAACTGACAAATAATACTTAAATTTTACAAACACTGTATTGGCTTCAACATTTTTGTTTTTATCAGAATTGACACGATAGAATGGCAATGCCGCCGCCGCGCTGCCAGTCCGTCGCTTTCAGCTCACTTCAGTCGGCCAGCAGTCGAGCTGCGACCATCATGGTTCGCAGTTGAATCGTCGTGAGTCGTGCGTATGGCGTGTACAGTACCGCAATTTAAGTTTAAATTAAAAATCATTTACTTGTACTTTTATTTATGAACCGTTTATAAAAGTGTATCTCGTTTCACACTTATAAATTCAATCGGTGCGAACATGGCTGTGAAAGAGTGTTGTTGTGATAAACTGTCGCCTAACAAAAAATCGATTTTCGGATTGAGAATGCGGAGTCAAATTATGTATTTACTGTTGGCGTCTTGTTTCTTAGCCGTGGCTTCTGCCACTGACTCTGAAGGAACTTGTGCAAATGTGAAAACCATCTTTGAAAAGAATGGAATGTTGATGGCGGTAGACCTACAAGCACAACCAAACTCAGGTGAGAATCACGCGCTATTCCACAGCTGAATGTGATAATGATAAACGATAATGCATGATACGATGGTCGAATATTGCTTTATGTCATAACAAACTAGAATGCACAGTACTGATTACCTCCTTGAAGCGGTATTGTGGTAGTTGCTAACACTATTCATATTTATAGCGCTCCGAATGACTACTTAGTATTAGAAAAGTAGAACAGACGGCTTTATAGGTATGTAGAATAGATAATTTCTTAGAAAAATAATTAACTTTGTAGGCTAATTGCTTAATCATATTCACATTTCTCAAAAGTCCTTACAAATCAGAAATAAACTGACAAAGCAAAACATGTGTAATCTATCAGTGCGTTATCATAACAATGATCTGATAAACAAAATTATACCTACTCACCTTCGTACGCCACATAGAAACGCCGACAAAAGCCACAGGTAAGATGCGCCCACCTACGATATTGGGAAGTAGGTAACATCATTTAACATCCTGAATCTACCTGCAACAATGTCTTAACATCTGATAACGACCATGAGCGTTTAAAGAGAATAGAGGCAACAATACGCAAATTTTTACACGAATTTGGGTGCATAACCCAGCCTAAGCCTTTTTGTAAACGCGCCGTAATGAAAGGAAAAAGGAACAGAAGCTATTGTTATTTTGTTTAAAGAATAAAGACTTAAAATCCTTTGCGTTGAACTCATTTTTACCTGATCAGAAACAAGTCAAGACACGACAGCAGGTTTTTTTGCAAGGCAATAATCCAAGGAACTCCTGCCGTCGACTAATTTACCTTTGTGTTCATTGCCTTTTAATGAATCTACAGGAACATAAAAGGCAACCAAGCTCATTTTACTTGCAGAAAAAGCAGAAGAATAGGAACCTATCGTGTAATTAGCAACATCGTCTAAGGCTAGGCTTAAATGTAATAATGCCTTCACATTTTGTAACACAGTTAG
Source organism: Eremobia ochroleuca (assembly GCA_949629135.1). Taxonomy (NCBI): domain Eukaryota; kingdom Metazoa; phylum Arthropoda; class Insecta; order Lepidoptera; family Noctuidae; genus Eremobia; species Eremobia ochroleuca. Next base: position 3,919,562 of record OX451387.1, read on the forward strand.
TGCAAATGCATAATCATCAGAATCATCGCACATTAAAATCGAGACTGTGACTGGATATTATGTTTTTAGCAATAATGAAGAGTTCATCGATTCATTTTAATTCAACGTTAACGCGAACTCGCTTTGAACAAATAGTAATGTCCAGCAGAGTAAACATCTCCCAAAACAATTTGTAAAGTGTAGGTGTAGTTGATTCAGTAGGCGGAGTTGTGAAATGCCTACATTGCAACATAATGATATAAAATGAACATTTCTGCGAAGCAAACTTCAGCTTAAAATATCAAGATCTTGTCCATAAAATCGCATCTAAACTGAAATTTATAGAGTTCAAATTCGAACGGACAACGGTGTCAATGGCAGAAAACATTTAAGTTAAAAGCCAGGCTGCAAGTAGGCAGGTAATGGCACGCGGAATAAGCGTGGGCGACTCCGCTGCGGAAGGTTCAAACGCGATTTGACATGGTTTTCATACGTTTATTCGGATTTATGGAAGCTTTATAACCGACATACTTCTAACACAAAGTTTTTTTAAGGATATCGCATGCTGGTTTTGCTGATAAGTGTTGTCAATTGATTTATATGTGTATAAACTTACTGTATTTTAATGAACATCTTAAAGCCTTTGAAGATGCCGCCTTTATCAAATTAATTTGGGAGACAACTTGGTTCTCGAGATTGAGGAGAATATGAATTCAAATTTAAGAAATAACATTTCAAGACAAGGGCGGTAATCGAAACATCGATTACATTTCCAAAAATGTTTAATTCCTGGACCGGCTCGACGGCACCATTCAGTCATTACATCCTCCTTTTTTGGCATTCGAAAGCATGTTCATCGCCCGCACTCTTTGGAATAATCGCCGACGAATTATTCCGTGAAAATTTACAGTCACGGACACGGTATTTGGCACGAGCATTTCTTTGGTGCCTTCCCACGAATGTCGTTAACACGAAATGCTACCGATTTGAACATCCAAATGATTATAATTATTGTAACAACTCTAACCAGTAAATATTTAGTGAGCGCAAATAATAAGACATTGTTTAATTTAATGAGTTTCCACCACGCACACCTCTTATTACCGGTGAAGGCATTTTACGTCTTTGAAGTTGGACCCACCATCCCATTCGTTGCTGTTAACTGATACAATAATAATGAACCACAGCGCCACACCCAACGCATTAATTGGTGTTTGTGCAGTAAGTCATAATTGATTCAGGAATAGGTCTTAACAACTCTGGGCCTTTACAAACTTATTAAATATAATCGTAATTCGCCACGGCGTAATAATTTATACGCAAATTTTATTCGTCGCCAATGTTAATTCAATGGAATCGGCAAGATCAGGCGATACGAGTTCTTGCTATTAAGATAGAAAACGTTTTAAGAGCGCAGGTTGACGCCACGCTTCCCAATAAGGCTTACTGTCTGATAGATTGGCCGGCATCGCCGCACTATCAGGTTATACAAAGTATTTTGCATAGCTCGCCGGTTGTTTAGTATGCAATACTCGATCGCCGGGACTTCTAACGGAGACTTGTCGCGACAACTACCGGCATCTGTACACGACCAACGTTTGAATCTATATTCAAACGTTCAAACAGTTAATAAATATCTATATATTTAAGACCCAAACGAACTTTGAACGATAGCCATTTGCATAGCTGAGATGAATCAATGATTTATTGCACATAAGAAGTGAGTTTTTTTTTGGTAACCGTCCGTATTCCACAAAACATAGCTACAAGCTCTTAGTTTTGCGCTCATAAACTACACCACGCCAAATAAATTCTGTATGATATTGAACACCGAAACATAAATCGACGGGTTGAAAAATAATAAACTGCATAACCAAAATACGAAGCTGACGTCAGGGAATGTTACTTCATCCCATGATGAATAATAAAACGCATAAAATATTCTGGGTACCTATACGGGAATCTCGGTAAGATTTAGGGTCAGTAGCCTCAGATTTCCTTAAATAAATTTACCTTCGCCGCACTGTAGAATGTCATAAGGATGGACACCGTTATCATGGGTTGGGGTATCCTGTTTGGTTAGGTACTTATTTTCTGAACTAGCCTATCTATCATAGCTGTCATAGGAGTTGAAGATAACGAGCTTCGACTGAGGGAAAGTCCTACGAACTGAAGTTACTTAGAATTCAATTGACCTATCAAACAAACCATTAAATAAAAGCTGTATTTTAAGTATTTATAAAAACAAATATTTACCTTTTTCAAATTATTTCTTGAAGGTGTTATAATTTATGACCAATTAAGTAGGATGAAATAAATCTTTAATGTTTATGAGCAAAACATCATGTTTAAGCTGTCATTAAGTTATCAAGAAAGTCTTTGTATGTTTTACGGAAACAGATAATAAATAATAAAGAAATATTTAATAATATTATTGTTTCACAGCTAAAATGATTATATTTCATACTGGCTGAATTCGTGAAAGTTTACAATAAAAATGAGCAATTTTTACTTGACAAACAAGAAAATTAATTAAACACTGGAAAGAAATTTGCGGAAGCAATCGAAAACATTTCAGCCTTGTGGTGTTTTTCTAACGCATTCAATTCCAACTAAAGTAGTTGGAAAGCTACCGAGGAACTCTCACCTATCTGAATGTTTGGAATGACATACAAAATGCGTTCAGTGGGAGGACTGGTTGACAAGCCGAGTGAGCATTGAGTAAACACGGGTATAAGGTCGACAACCCACGGCATGGCTTCAGCCTCATTGATTAAAGTCCAAGTGATTACTAATTTATCAGTTACCTGACCGGGAAACTTCGGATAGAGACAAAATTGTGACAAGATAACATGTCAAATTCGTTATGAAACTTTTGTTTAGAGAAGTTCAAATTATGAAGAAATGCTTGTTTTTGCCAAGCCGTTATGGTGGGTCCACACGATACAGACTTTCATACAGACTACAGACTTTCATACAGACTTCTATAGAATTTTGTCTGTGCAACTAAGCAGTACAGACAAATGTCGGTGTGATAAAAAGTCGCACAGACAAAATTCTATAGAAGTCTGTATGAAAGTCTGTATCGTGTGGACTCCACATTACACAGATAAGTTTGTATAAGAACAAAAAAGCTTGGCATTTTTCTAAATACATATTTGTTTTAAAATACCTAATTGCAATTTTTCTTGTAAAAAAATTAATACGCAAGTACAAATTGCCAGCTTAAAAGGTAAAATAAAACAAAAATTGTACCCGTTGGCGAATTAGCACATACCTGAAGAAGAAATCCCATTATGCCGACATTATTCGGGCTTTCACAGTGTACCCTTTCAATCAAGCTGGTTGAATGGTGCTCCATCAGTCACAGGGAACGTCAGACCTTTTATGTCGCGTTCCATAACCTCTTATTCTGTAATTAGGCTCGGATAGGGGAAACAGGATGCCGCGTATTAAGTGTTTGCAGCTTTTTATTATTTCTATATGTTCGATTGTTGAAATTTGAGATATTCTATACCTCTAATGAAATTGAATTTTTGAGTGATCTCTTTTGGGATCCTTGGCAAGCCATCTATTTTGTTTGATAATGTTCACCGCTTGCACAGGTATGAAGTCTTTTTATACCAGTGTAATTTAGATCTAAAATGTGTAACATAATCACAATAATCAGCCTATAATATTCCCACTGCTGGGACACAGGCCTCCTTTATGTGAGAGGGAGTGTGCCGTAATCTAACACACGAGCCCAGTGCGGCTTGGTGGATTGGAGATCTAAATGCTATTTTAAACTGAAAAGGAATACCTACCCAAAACATTCGTTGTCGAAAGAAGAGCTTCCAGAGTCGCAGTTCCATGATCAGAAATTAAACGAAGACGACCCGAACTATCCCGGACGATCCGAAGCATCTCAGGAAATCGGAAAGACATAAATAGCAGATTATAGATCGTTAAATTAAAGACCAAGGCATGCCGAAACTATGGAGTTATGGAGGTCAAATATGACGTAAGCGCAGTGCATGTTTGAACGTCGTGACCACGTGGTATTTTATTTATTTTATAGTATTTGCTCGCGAATTCGTTCGTGTTCTACTTTTATTTTCATCTGCTGTGCTGTTTTACAGCTGCATGTTTCTATGTCACGGGCTGTGCTAGTATTGTTAGGACAACTCCCAGATCGGACAAGTTAACTAAAAATACAATTGCATTCAACTTTGCAAGGGAATGAGTAAGAGGTCAAGTGTCACTAAGATAAAATACCACACTAATTTTCGATGTGTCTTCTTACATTCGGATAGGTATTGCTTTTTTGTGCGAAAATATACATTGTTAGTCACAAGATTTCGTCATCATACCGTAATTTGTAAGCTGTTGCTACGTCTGCGAAAATAATTCGGTGTGGCCAGTGCAAGCAATACTGGCGGAAAATAGAATTTCTAACAATGCGCGGATTTTAACAAGAGCACCAAGTATACAAGCTCTTTTAATCTGCTTGGCCATTTCCCAACTATGTTTGGGTCAGCTTCCAGTCTAACCGAATGCAGCTGAATACCAGTATTTTACATGGAGCGACTCTATCTGACTTATATACAAGCTGTTTATTTAGTCATAATATGCATCCGTTAAGGGGTGATTCCTCCCTTTCTATTGAAAATGTCTGCCAATAAGGACCCATATACGAATCGTGAAAAGAAAACACAAGTTTTTACCTATGTAGTTTACTTTTGGAAATTAATTAAATGAACAACCTGTATTTGTAAATAGGATGCGTTAGAATCCATTGATCCCAATTCAATCGTGACTAAATTGAGTATTTGCTGTCTAAATCGACCTTGGGAAGCAATTTGCGTTTCGAATGTTATTTGCGAGTGTAAACAGTTCATTAGTTTCGGAATTCTATACCATTGAACAAAATTTTGTTCAATTGAACTCTCGTAATCGCTCGTTACAGGGGTTTGATACAGTGTTTGGCAAAATAGAAGGAATTTTATAGCAGGATTGGGACTTTTACTGTACGCTTGAACGATTTATCAGAATTCAGAATAGGACTTGCAACAACTGGAACGGTAAAGAAAAGCTTCTAGTAGGTAAGTAAGAAGCGGTTTTATTGAAGATGTAACTTAACAAACAACGACAAAGTAAAGGAAGGTTTCATTTCTTTAATTGGCTACCGAGCTCATTAAAATGCGATACACGTTTAATGGAAAAGATAAAAACTCTCGGTAATTAGCTGTAATCCGGAAAATCGTCATTGTCCACAACTAAATAAGAGTATCTCAAAGGTTTTTAATTCGCGACCGGACATTCCACGCGCGAGGCAGGTGCCGACCTGTCGCCGTTCCACCGGACCGGTCTGCGGCGCGCCGTTCGTGGCACTGGCCTGACAACCGCGCGCAAAAAATGTGCATTCGATATTTAAAATCAATGTTACCAATCGTTTATTTAAATTGAATTAAATATTGAAGATTCGGAAAGAATTATGTTCGAGAGCGCAATTTTAGGAATAATGTTTAAAATTATAATTTAATTATTATTGGATTGCAAATTGCTCTTTGATATTATGCGACCCTGACATACTTACCTTTTATGACGCAGGTATATTTTTTCGTTTTACTTCCTAATTAATAATTTCGTAACCAATTAGACCATAACCTTTATAAATGATAATTTTGACAGCTCTACAATATTTTTGCACTTATTGTGCTATTTTAGCTTTCTAGAAGACTGATTTAGTCGTAGCACAGTAAATTAATAGCGCCGATTTCTTAATTCACAAAGTAAACTAAATTTTAGTGTGTCTTTATCTTTTATTTAAAAGGACAGAAGATAAATATTAGTGTAGTCCTGTCAAATTAGTCGACGTAAATAATTTACGTCAGGCGTCTGACGTAAACAATTTGACATTAAAAAATTGGCTACTAAAAATAAGTCAATTTTTGACTTATTTATAGTAGCCAATTTTTTAATCACGGCTAAACTTGTATAAGAAGTATCTTAATTTGACAGGACTAAACTAATATTTATCTTCTGTCCTTTTCTTAATGAAATAGAAAGAAAATAAAGCATTAAAATTTAGTTTGCAAGGCCAATGCTAAAAAATTAAAACTTTCTTGGAATTATATGCCTCTACTTCAAGATTTGACAATAAAGAAGACTGCCACGAAATAGTTTTAACAGTCAATTAAACACTAACTGATTTAAAAACTGAAACTTGTCTATGAATCCGCGTGGTCAGTGGCTTGCACTAGGAAGCCATTATGTATAACTTATAGTTATCTACAATTATACCTACAGTGTTCCTATTAAACTATATTTTATTTTCCTCATTTCTGTTACCATAAAGGTTGCATTTTATTCCGTTGGTACATACCAATAACCACAGATAACATATGCACAAACCGATTTGCCGAATAAATTATTGAGATTTTATCTTAATTGCACTATCGAAGCACTTCGCGATAAACGTAGATTACATAAAATACTCTTTGTCGGTATTTCTCAACTGCATGAGTGTTTGTTTAAAGTAACAACCTCTAGCAGTTTTATGCTAAAATTTTATCCGGGGCGGCAGTAATTAAATTGTGTGGGTAATAAACTTAGGTTATGTTTAGTAGGTATTTGCATGGCGATAGTAAGCTACGCTAGCAAGTCAGCATAAAATTTGATTCTACATATAAATAATATAAAATAATCTATACCTCTAATAAAATCGAAGCGAAGTCAAAACTTTACCTGCTTACCTACATTTTTTAAAGTAAAAAAATAATATGTATAATTCATCCAAGATCATATTATCTACTTTACTTAATTGTAATCTTCAAAGATAGATTTTTAATAAGTATAGCTATGTTCAACTACTTACAAAGGTCGGATTCATCTAATTCCACTTTACAAACATAATATTACTTAATAAAAATCACTTAAAAACCTCAGTACCTGTTCGTAAAATATTCATACAATTCTCCAGGTATTTTAATGAAGACCTCGTGAATTCATTTCGGAATAACTTTGCTTCTGATGAGGTTTGTCTCTTTACTAATGATAATAATGATGAACTCTCATAAAAATGGTAGCTATTTTGAGTATTGCCAAGCACGATACAACCTGACGAATGCCGATTTATTGCCACAAATCACAATATGCCAAGGATCATAATATGTCTATAAAGCTTAGTACTTATATAAAATGTTCCAAACTTAAAAAAAAAAGTCAAAGCAGAACATCTTTCGCGCCACTTTGACCGTCGACAAAACATGGTCGGACGCTGGATGGCACTCAATGACCATTTATGTGCAATGCACAAGTATCAATTACATTCAGCCATGTTGATACCAGTATTTATCCTCCGTTTTATGTTCCGGTATAAGTTTCAGTTTCCTTTGAATAAATACTATGCATAATATAAAGTAATAAGTTTATTGAGAAGATTGCAAGCTGGAATTTTATTCATGCAGTAATTTGCCGGTTGATCCTCTTTTTTGGTGTATCATCATTCATCTCTTATTTTGTCAAATTCGTTAATTTTGTTAATAATGTAGTTTACCTTGCCATTGCCTATGTTGTAATTTATTAAGGTTATATTTTGCGCAAAACCTACCCATTTTTTTTTTCTTCAATAAGACGAAAGTATACCTACAAATATTTGCTGCTACGGTAAGCGCATAAGTACCGCAAATAAAAATGAAATTGGCTTTTAATTTTAATGAAAGCCTGGTTTATTTGCTTAGATGAACGGTGTCGTTTGTAAAGGCGTGAAATAAAACAAAAATGGTGAATAGGGTAATGTTGAAAAAAAAAAACCGGCCAAACGCGAGTCAGATTCGCGCACGAAGGGTTCCGTACCATTACTATAAAAACGGCAAAAAAAATCATGTCTGTTGTAGGGGAGCCCCCTTAAATATTTATTCTGTTTTTTAGTATTTGTTGTTATAGCTGCAACAGAAATAAGAAATACATCATCTGTGAAAATTTCAACTGTCTAACTATTACGGTTCATGAGATACAGCCTGGTGACAGACCTTCGGACGGACGGACAGCGAAGCGGGATTAATAGGGTTCCGTTTTTCCCTTTGGGTACGGAACCCTAACAAGCATAAAAAAAATACTGTGCTCCCATTTTTCATTCCCCTAATAGGTACGAGTTTGAAACAGGCTGACTGAACGTATTAGCCAACGAATAGAGTAAACATTGACGCTAATTCGATTCGCACAATCGCACGCCAATTTGAAAGTAGCGTGAAAAGCCAGTGCACATTGCATTGTGTTATATCAACAACGTTACATTGTCTCCCGTTAAACCAAATTGGAAAACTATATCGATTCAATATTCCAGCACAAACGGGTTCGTGCAGGTCGAGATCGAACATCGAGTTATGACGTGGCGAAAACAAAACGAGTTAGAATCGATTCCGTGCATTCCGACGCTTCACGGATTCTTCGTTAAGAATGTGAGCCCGCGAGATCGTATAATGATTATAATCTCGATTTAGTGGTCGATTCGTCATCGTCTGATTTAGTTAATGGAATAGGCAATATGCGTGTGAAACGACCGAGATGACTTTACATTGTGATGGACACCCGATTTTGTAATAGATGTTGATAATAGACACCTTCGAGCTTGGGTGAAAAAGTTGTCCTCGGTGACGATTTTCGATTGTCTGTCTAATTAAATTACAGATAGTATCTACCTACGTTTTCATTCAGAGAAAGCAAGTTAAGTTTTTTTCAAGTCGAAAGCCTTCAGAGATAACATTTTCTTGAAATAAAATACATTCTCTGAATCTGAAATGACTAAATGTAATATTTATTTAGCTTTTGATATTTACTGCAAGATTGTTGAATTTTATTTCGAAAGCAACGGATTCACGGACGAACATCTTGTTAAAAATCATCCTTAGGAAAGCGGATACTATCCAAATGAACTATTACAGAACCGGACAACGCAACTCCACTAATGAGCTCCAAAGATAAAAGAATCGCGAACTCGGTTACTATCAGCGAAATTAATAAAAACATGACATTTTGGAGAGGTCCTGGAGTCAGGAGGATGCAGGACGCAGTCGCATGGGAGCGGAATGCGGTCCGGCGGGCGGGGTTCCAGGGGAGGGCGGAGGAGGGCAGGCTGCGCGGCCGAGCCGGCCTATAAACTGCGACGAGTGCTTCACGCGCCCCGTAATTATTATGCCGTGAGAGTGCTTGGACGATCACCCCTGCTGCACCATAACGCCACTGCACAGTGCTGGTCGTTGATGCGAACTTTGGTGTCGATGTTTTGAGCGATTAAACTGCCTGATTGGGCTACTGGACGGCAGTTGCAAGCCCTTCTACAGAGGCCGCAATTCCGAATCAGGAGAAAATGTCCAAACTGTCTGCAATTCAAAGAGAAGCAATTGCTTCTATTTTGACAGTTTAACAACATTCATTGCGTTATTTACTTTGTTGAGCAGAATTTTTTTTCAGAGGGTTCTGAAGAAAGCCTTGTAAAATGTAACTTCACTTTTGTATGCGCATTTGCCTGAATTCTTTGTAATGTAGGTGAAAAACAGTACCTATATCGCAGCTGTATCTTTAAGACATACCGATGAGATGAAAAAAAGGAATAAGGGTAATTAAAACACATACCTGAGCGCTGTATTATTTTCTGCGGTCAAAGACACTTTTGTTGTGAACAGAAGTGGGTACAGAAATATATTTTATGGTCATTACTTGACTAGTATAGTAATGGCCGCATTTATGCCCAGCCAGCATTAAACGCCTTGATCATACGTTGACATTTAAAACATTATATTCTATCGAGAATATAAACTCTTGAAAAATGGATTCGACGTTGCATGCATGATTTATAAACTTTATAGGTACCTAGAATCTACTTGGGGAGACCTTTTTTTGTGTAAGCACTTACTTTATTGTTCTTTTTTCAAAGACAAGTATTTTTTTTAGGTTGGTAGTTGAAACCTATAACTGAAACGGATATCATTAAATATTCAGATGTATTTTTTGCTCTCGTGAACAATTATTTTTAATTATATAGACTTGACGCACATATTGACCGAAATATTTGAGTCATACTTACATAGCGTTTTTATGCGTAGAAAACAATTCCTATGCATAAATGTTACACACATTATTATAAAATTAACGTAAGTTTCTTCACGTACAAGCATAGTTTCCTAATAGTTGTAAAGGGCTTTATAATCTGTGACCTACATAAAACCTACGATAAACGCCCACAGACTTAGCTTTACGGCCTTAACTTTTTATGCAATACTACTCTATAAAGTTTGTTATGGATTACAAAAAGCGTCCGAAGAATGCTATTCCGCAACTTTAGGAGCATTAAAAGTACAGTTATTACGCTTTCAAAGCGGGAAAATATATGTTGAGCTTGAGGACATCTTAATGGTCACGGCTATTCTGCTTCTATATTTCCCTAACCTACTAAAGAGTTTTGATATTAGCAAAATCGAGCGTGAGTGTTCCATAAAATCATGAACAACTTTTGTGTTAAATAAATAAAGGCCTTCGAACAAGAAGACATGTCCTCGTGAGTCATATCGTTTACCCTAAAACAATATGAGTAATATAGTCAATTTCAGAATTAAGACAGGCTATTCAGCGACGTTGGTGGTTTGTTTTTCTTTGCCCACAATAAATCAAACATGTAAACTATAACAATTATAGTTTGTTTTCGTTTACGTTTCCGGTTTGACAGACACATACATGTGATCGTTTGAAAAGCTAGTGAAAGAGGGTATCGGCATCACGGCGGGTTATGAATGAACCGGCCCGGCCGCGGGGAGACCGCTATCGGAATTCCAAAAACTCGAGTGGGCGATGCCGAAGCGCTTGCACATAAAAAAACTAGTCGATCCAACACAATAGCGTGAGGGGTCGCCGTCGTGTCGACCTGTGACTGTTTCAAGAATACCACACAAAACTCATAATATTTATGTACTACGATATCTCGATGTTGTAAATATTTTTACTGTAGACATAATTTTATTCAAATCGCTTCTGACATGTCACATTCGTAACGTAATAGGCTCATAAAGAGTTGACATAAGAATACATGGAAGCCAATACTTCCGTGTAACATTCAATATGAGCCCGGCTGTTTGTGAATGCCCTGTACATGTTTAAGAAATGCATTAAAAAAAATACTCCGAGGGGTTATGTAGTGATGTATACCGGGCGGCGCGGCCGGCTTACGCATAAGGCGACGCTCCACGGCTAGTTAAAATAACAGAATAATGAGACTTCTGTTTGGTTAACATGACAAAGACTGGCTGAGGAATGCGGTTCATCTCACCGGCGCCTGAGTCGCGATGGAAAACTCTAGTCTAGTTTCCCATTCGATCTGGTGGCGTGTCACGTAGGGCAGCGGTGTATCGCTTACTAACCATCGTTAAGTAATGCAACTATTTGAGATGCGCTTAGCTTGGAGATAAGGTGTTTCTAATCGCAGAAATCGAGAATTGAGTGTTAATGCCATGTAGGGATGAGGCTGTGGAATGATCTATTAGTTTATAACTAACTTTTTATCATAAATCGTGTTAATTATAAGAACTTTGAATTAAAAGTTCTGCTTCTTAATGAGACCGAGTAACATTTCGAATTTTATTTATTTGCCCCTCCCACAGACTTTCGTGCAACTTCGACTTACTGCTCCTTAGATCCTTCTTCATAATATATCCAAATACAAGCACATTAATCAACGTAATACCGGTAATATTTACATAATTAAATGTGTAAAGCCTCCTTTGTGTCAGTCAGGCTCTGAATCAAGCCTGATTAAACACATGAGACAATATCCGTAATGAATGCGCTACACAAAAGAAGTGTGTTAGATGACTTGCTACATGTTTGCTACAGTTGCTACTGGCTGTCAGGCTGCCGTATTCGGTCCAAGTTTATGGAAGTGTCCTTTAACGATAGTTGTTAATAGTTTGGTATTAAAACTATGTTGAGTGACAGAATGACTAAGGTGATACCTTTGCCTGGTTTCAATAGAACAAAAAAGCTAAATTGTCTATCGTTAACGCAGACAGTTACACAAAACCTCTTGTGAAAATTACCTTCGAAATGAAAGATATAATTTAAAAGTTTTCTTAAGTATAAAGTTTATTACATTACGAAGTCGTTAAAGTTCAACTTGGATGAATATCTCAGCCATTTTAGTTTAAAGTGCGCTTTAGAAAGATGTGCATATTTGATAGTAAAGATTAGCTCACACCAGCGAAAATCCGGTTCGGAACACATTCATGGCGTCGTAGAGTTTTTTTAATATTTTCCAACAACAATTTTGTTACTGAATGAATTGTCGCGTCAAAAAAGTAACTAAACAACTTAAGGTAAGTGATAATCTTCCGATAAGGACCACTAAACCCAAACAAAAGTCCAGCAAGTCATCTAGATATACAACCCGTTACAGCGCTAAACCGTTATGTCTCGCGATATCTGTAAAGACGTCTCTATATTTGAATAAAAAAAACTTAGAATGAAATGAAATATGTTTCAAGGTATCCTTTTGACAGTTTAGCGCTTCAATAGAGAATATTTGACATCTGTCACTTTTAATATTGGTATCCGGATTGTGTGTGCCACACGCTACATCCGATTCAGAGGGTACGTTTTTTTTATAACCAGGAAAAGGTGTTTCATTATGGTGCCGATACATAATCTTGAAATATCAAAAACTTCAGAAAGCGAATAACCACTTTGCTCTCGGTTTAAAATTTTGAGCTTAATCCAAGTCGTCTTTCTCTTGAATATCCACTGGCTGTTTGTTTCTCGTGTGAAAAACAACACAGAGGATTGTTGGCGCGGCACTGTGAACAAGGGGCGCGGGGGCAGCAATAAAGCTTACCTGCTCCACGTAGATATTATCTTGTCGGTCAAAGGCGCCGGCGACTCCAATTCCTAACATCACCCATTCAAGTCCGAACCTTAAGCTTCTAAAGATAAAGTTGGTTTTAAAAAGAGTCTCCGCCTCAGTAAAAATGTAATGGTGTGGAATTACAACACTTTGTCAGATTGTAAGCTTTTGTCATAGTTTATGTATAAACATTAGGCAGAAACTGCTGGTGTAGTGATGATGTCATCGCGATTGACGTCACTGGAAAGTCATCGATATCTGTATCGAATTTTAAAGTCATTCGATGTGTTTGCTGATATTGTTCTTGATATCCAACATTTTTCTTTGTAGACAATGCGATACTTTAAAGCTTATTTCTCTTTCTCACCATGGCGTTATTAGAGTGAACCTAAATTGTGATGTATGAATGTATGTGAGAGCACTGGTGGCCCAGCGGTAACTGCCGCGACTTACGAGTTGGTACGGTCGTAGGTTCGAACCCAGACAGGCGCTTTACATTGTGAAAATTATTTCAACACTACTGTTCTCAAAACGTTGAACGAAAACTTCGTGAGGAAACCGTGTCCTAGAACCAAAAAATCGAAGACTTGTGACATCTACCAACCCGCACTGGGCCCGCGTGGTGGATTACGGCCCACTCCCTCTCACAGAGAGGAGGCCTGTGTCCCAACAGTGGGGAAATTAAACGCTGATTATGTATATCCTAAACTTGTAATTTTCGCTCTTCTTTTTGTCGGTTTGCTTGTGCCAACGGAGATACCTATTCTCAGAAAAAAGTTATTATTCAAAGATAACGCGTTTAGTATCTTTTTATCATACGTAATTAAAGATATGTGTGCTATTCATTATTTTTACACTTTTATAATCTTGTTGACTCGGAAGCTTGGAAAACTTCTCACTTCTTATTGATAACCCGGGTTCGGTATGACCCTGACAAGTATATAGCCCGCCCACTATTATTTAGTTCAGAGTTCAGACTAACCAACCGACTGGTTTTTGATCGTTGAAGGGTACTCGAGAATACTTAGTAGATCTTCGGTCCTTAGGTCCGTCTGTCAGGCGAGGTTATTAAGTTCGGCAACAATAGAAAAAGTAATTATGTATCATTAGAGACAGTTGAGCTCTTAACCTACCCTCGCAAGAGTCAGCTTACTTCTAATTCTTTGTAAACCAGTAAGTGCTTACCATATTACACCCTGATCCACCAATTAGTGGTAGGCAAAGGAATAGTCGAATGCTTACGTGAATCTTCAATATCTGAAATGAAATTAAAAAGAAAAGTGTCATCATAAGCTTCCAAATTCAACTTAGACTTATGAAACAAGCTTTTAACACGTACAAAACGTTGTTACATATAACATTCTTTCGGAATTGCCTTTATCCTTCGAATGAGTCCAATAAAGCTTACGGAATGCGGGCTGTGTATCAATTAAAGTAGATGTTAGTCAGACAGGGTTGCCAGGTGCAAAGACCCTCTGAATACGGGAATGCAAAAAATCGAAACATAGACAACTTGAGGAAAACGTGTTCATAAGTTAGTAAACAAATGTAATAGCGGGCCCAGCCTTATCATTAGCAATAAGAACCATTTACGTATTATATGGTACTTGAATAGATCGAACTATGTACTCAAGAAATCTTGAATAAAGGGACAACGACCTTAATGTCTCAGTAATGATTTAATAATTACAGTCACCATTGCGGTTTTCTTTGAAGCCGAAATAACGAAAACATCTATTGGAATACCGGTCATTATAATTAACTTAATTGAGTCAAAATGCTTGTAAGTATCAAATAGTTATGTAAGCAAAAAGCTGAGCTCTTTTAAAAGTAAGTACCTAAATATTTTACGATAGTGTCTGTTTGGTCGTATACATTGTGTATTTTATGCTGTACTTGCAGTTTGATAAAGACGTCATTATAGTGAGGAATTTCATAAAAAAAATTGGCAACCAGGTGGCGCTACTTTGACAAGAGGTTTCCATTTCGACAATAAATATAAAATATATGATGACGCTCATAATTCGTATCATTCATACCTTCAACATTCAGTCACGACTTAAGAAAATAAAGCCACTTTGTCACTCTTGACAGGCGCCTGGACCTGGCGTCTCAGTGCTGCCACTTAGAAAACCGTCATTGCCACATCTCTATTCCTACAGGTAAAAGTCAGGTGTTTTTAAATCCCTATCTGGCAACCCAAGCGCACAGATAAACGAAACGGGTTGTGGCCAGTATAAATAAACTATGCAGCTGCGTTTAGGATTAAAAGAAATGTTTGGTGAGAGAATTACATTAGAGGCGGCGCGCGCATTAGTTCCTGAACGATATTCAATTGCTTTTTTAATAGCAGTGTTAATTTTCGAATGCGTTCTCTTACCGTCTGTTTAATGTTATTTGTAACTGGCCAGTTTCAAGATTTTAAGGGATATGGGTTTATGTTTTTATTAGGAATTAAAAAAGGTTGTACGTAATTCTTTTTATCTTTTTGTTTACATAATCGATAAAATATATTGAATTAGAACTGGAAGTCCTCTGATAGGCTGTAGAGTTCATTCATAAAACAATCTTCCGAAAAATAAGCTGATATCTTTGCTGTATGTTAAAACGCAGACTGTAAACCAACATGATGAATGAAAATGTAAAATTACATAACCATGTTATTATGGAGTTCAGAATTCTCTCGTTCATTATTATTGCAAACTCTGCTCAAGAATTTCTACAAGATAATCTATCGTGCTATTGGAATGCTAACGTAATATAAATATGAAAAGCTAATGTAAATTCAAGCTAACAACACACGCAAATTCCAACTCTACCTTAAGTTCAAAAGGTTGAATATTGAAATTGAATATCCCGGAACTTATTATAACCCAATGTTTCGTTACAAACTGACAAATGGCTCATTAATAAATGCTTAAAACCGTAGCTGTTATAATTAATGAGCCAGGTGTAAGCCATAGTTCTATTTCAATGACCATCTTGCATTGTTGGATGTTGTCTGTGTTGACAGGTCTCAGTTGTGGGCTTTTGAGGGCCATCATAGGCTTTTGTTAAAACAGTATCAATCCTACTAATATTATAAATGTGAAATTTTGTGTTTGTTACTCAATCACGCAAAAACGGCTTAACGGATTTGGAAGAAATTAGGCACACAGTTAGTTTATAACTTGGATAAACACTTAGGATACCTCTCTGGACCCAATTCCGAAGTCCACGCAGACGAAGTCGCCGGCAGAAGCTAGTCAATTATAAATCGAAATAAAACCAGTATGCCTAATTTAAAGATTTGAAGAGGCCCTTGTAACAAAAGTCCACAAAAGGAACTACCACCAGTGGCGACGCTTAATTACGTATGCCTCACCTTCCGCAGTCCTACAACCTTCATCGTAATCTTCCACAGCCCGACTTCACACATTGCTCTTTTGACTTGGCCAATCCCCACGCTTCTGTGCCAGCCACATACAGGTTTTAATGGTAACAATGTCAACTACAACCATACTCACTGGTTAATGACCATGGCTCAAGATATGCTCGTATAGCTAGAAACGGCATGAGACAAGATAAGCAGTATATTGCAGTCCAATGCCAGAGATAAAGCCATGCCAAAAACGATTGCCCGCCATTTTGAAACGTCTTGCCAATCAGGTCGGTCGCATTAACGGTCTGGGATTTTGATCCTGGCATGTTGCATTGTCAACCCGTGTTTTGGGAGAGTGGGTTTATGTATAATTATATTAATAAAGCCTACGCGAAATTATGCCTAAACCGAAAAAAATCCGTGGTTACCTAGAAGATATTGATTCATATACCGATTTACTTAGCATACAATGTTGTACAATAAATTAAATAACCTAATTACCGTTCATTTTCTTGTGAGTTCATATTCATTCATAAAACTCATTGAGTATTGAGGTAAATGGAGGTAAACTCTCCAATGAGGAAGATTAAATAGGTTAATTATGTAAAATTCAGAACAGATTTACTACAGGAAAGTTAGTTTGATTGTTAGGCATATGTAAATTAGAATTTCCTGGATTGCCAAACCTACTATAAAATGAAGGCCTGAATCTCCGAAAATTCCATTTCAATCAAGTCAGAAATAGTTTAGTTAGGTAACTTACATCAAATAATTCGAAATCGAAATTCCAGTTAACAGAAACCAGCTTTCAGAGCAGTGTTCATTTCTAAATGCCAAGAAATGCTAGCACTTTGACAGCTCACAATAACACACGACTTATTTCAGGCTTAACTTACGTCCTTTCGACTTCCCTCTAATGCCAATATCTCATATCGCCTAGACTACATGACCTACATAGCTGTATTATTTTAGGATGGTCAGTTATAACTACGTGAAACGAAACAGCGACGACTCTTTGATGTAGACACTGTAGACAGGCAACTAGTTACTTTTTAAAATTGTATCTCGATGTTGACAAAGACCAGACTGTTTGACAGGCTAACAGATAGCGCAGAATTTATGTTGTTATTGTAACATTAAATATGTTACGATCTTCGTTTTATTTTATGTTTTTGACGTATAAAAATTGTGCTCGTGATTTATTGACGCCGGAATACCGCAATTTAATCAAAGCCCTAATTTTCATTTAAACGAAAATAGTACTAGGTAATTAAAACCCCGAGTTGATGTAGGATCAAAAACATAAAAACTGTTATTAAAATATTTTTATGATAGCTCTTTATTTGGTTGAGCCAGCTGTTATAAAAACTAAAATTGGCGGCAATAATTACAAAAATAGAAACAGTCCCTTCACACAAGCTAACTCTGCGTCTCTGCATTATGGATTGTTGTGTGCAGGGTCTGTCAACTTTGTTCTACGAACTGTATGTAGGTGGGCTTGAAAACAAGAAAAAGACAACGCCATGAGAGTAAAAGAGATGAATATAATAATGTTGCCACTAAAAATACAATTTCGTATTTTCCATAATAATGAGCTTATTATTTGATTTTTAAAATAAATTACCCTTGACAAAACCGTGAGCTATTATTCTGATGTTACACAAATATATTTTATTGAGAAATATAACATATGTAATTGATTAAGACATAATAAAAAAATGATATGGAGGGTAATGTGTGGCAACACTAACGTCCGCACGTCATATTGACGTCACAAGAAAAATGTCTGCCACCGCTTGCGCACTATTTTATCTTTTACTTATTTATTTGTAATAAATAAACTAGTTCCATTTAATTCTACAAACATTGATAGCGTTGAGTCGAGCTTGCTCCTGCGTTCCTGTGTTTTGGTGAAATTAAGTGCGTATTTGTGAGATATAGACTCGGTGTTGAGACAGTGACTCTTGTTTGATTTTGTGTTTAATTTCGTGATGAGTTCGTAGTTCATGTAAAATCAGTCATAATATAATAATTAATCTGTTATGTAAATTATAATTATTCACATGCTAAATAAAAAAGTCAAGTACTAATCTTTGTTTTACTAGACTGCTCTGTATATATAAATTTTAGCATTTTATGTACAAGTACAGTGTGTTTCTCGATAGTGATTGTTGATGTCAATTATTGCTGAGCAAAAATTGGCCATCTTGTAGGAAACTGTCGAGAAACGCGCTGTACTTGTGCATAAAATGCAATACAAAGTATCTATAAAATGCACTGTAGTTCAAAATTCCCGCCCTAGCTTCTACTCCTTAGTTTTCGTGGGCGGAATATAGATGGCGCCAGTCGGTAAGGAAAAATTTCCTCCTAAAATTTGTACGGAGCAGTTATTCTTCCCTCTTAGGGTATATATGTTCTGTGGTTGTGTGACAGTTGGGTTCAATGTGACCAGATAAAAATTCAAGCTCCCCGAAAACATAGAAAATCTTATTTTATTGTAATATCCATTGCATTTATATAAATGGTCGTGCTAAGCGATGTGGTGGGCAATAGTCATTACTTTCACAAAAGTATCTTCATTTACATTATTTAACTGAACTTTGTACTTTTACATGCGTCTTCGAGAGTGCCTTAGCGACTTACCGGTAGGTGTACCGTTTGCTTAGTAAATGACAAAGAACGTGAGAGGAGTACCTACTTGTTAAAATAGGCGTTAATCTAGTAAATAAACAAGTTACTACGGCTATTAGTCTGTCATCACCCATGACCGTCACTCAAAGTTCTAGGTGTGCTGCTTCACCAGTTTTGGTTCCGTAAGAAAGTTTGGCGGTAGGATGTCGATCCTCGTCCTTATAATATCCTTATAAATAGTCAGGATTCAGTGTATGGTAATCCAGTAGGTTCTGCGGGGTAATTGCGGAGGTAACATACTAGTCAGTACCAATACGTTTCATTCTGACAA
This sequence comes from Eremobia ochroleuca, assembly GCA_949629135.1. Lineage (NCBI taxonomy): Eukaryota > Metazoa > Arthropoda > Insecta > Lepidoptera > Noctuidae > Eremobia > Eremobia ochroleuca. The sequence goes on from OX451387.1 coordinate 3,938,735, forward strand.
TTTAACAACATTCATTGCGTTATTTACGTTGTTGAGCAGACACGTATTTCGAACATATTATGAAGCAATGGATTAGCAATATCCTTTGACATGATTCAGATTGAAATTGATGGTGTGTTACGCAATTAGGGATTTTTGGATTTCGTTTCCGCTATATTTAAGGAGCTCTTGCGATTGTTATTCGAATTTGAGCTACTAATTACGGAAGACTTTTACAAACTGTTCTTAGCAAGATACTTATTAAATACCTATCTCAAGAACTAGTTAAGTGTTTACCTCATATGAACAGGACAGACAGTCATAACACGGTCATACCTAGTCGGATGTGTCATATTTGTTATGATAACACGTTCTCAGTAGTGTATAAACTTTCAATGAATACTGGGCGTTGTTTATAAGACGTATTTCACGAAACGACTATTAATATACGATTCATGCAAGACTCAGAAGTTCTACCATTCTAACTTGACTTACGGCAAAATATGGAACTAAGTTTAAGTAAACTGAATTTGACACTGTTGACATTTTGTCTGTACAACTAGCGCCGCCTCCCATCTGTCAAATTATTTTGGCTTATCAAATACCTACTGAACATAATGGTACGATTAAGATTTTTATCCTCATCATAATAATCAAAGTATTTACATTTTGACCAGCTTTAAATTATGACTAATATACGATGTTATGTCGTTAATTTTAATGGAGCCGAAATAGTTTTAAATTCCTTTACATGAATGGAATTATATATACCTACATATTATAATGTAACCACAGATTATATTTTTTTTATTTGAAGTTAAATCGTATAAGGCTTATCTTTATTGGATCACTGGAAATTCCAGATGAAATATCCCAATAACACTGCCCAATCCGGGTATCGAATCCAGGACCTCATGCTTAGCAGTGGCGCTATTAGTCCAACGAGGAAAGTAAAACAAAACAAAGCAAACAGCAAAGCAAAGCAAAGCAAAACAAACAAAACATTTTCTTAAAATTTATATGCCATATTTCAAGCGAGTACTGTCAGTAGGTACCGTTAATAAACTGCACTGCTAATTTGTACTGCAGGGTAATTGCGTAACACACTATCAGCAGCAATGGGTTTCATTTTGATAGTTCAACAACATTCATTGCGTTATTTACGTTGTTGAGCAGACACATTATTCTAACATATAGAGTAATGGATTAGCAATATGCTTCAAAATGATTCAAATTGAGAGTAATAGTGGGCTACGCATTTACGGTGCTGGATGAGCTACGGCGTTATTTATCAAAGCAAACAATTCAGACTTAGCGCGGAAACCGAACAGCAGGAAGTATGTTAATGGGGTCCTGTGCTATTTGTTCGAAGAAACTGTTTACCCTTCTATCCATCCATTCATCCGTCGGAGTCAATTATCCATATCCAGTGGATGAAAATTGGTGACCAGTATCTGCTCTTGCGCAAGTAGGAGTGGTTCAGATGCAATCTGATGACACTGGATCATAAATTATGATTCATAGTCCAATTTGGGAATCAGATTGGAATAGCTCGCAGGAAGAATGAAGAATTCCATGTTTCAGAAATGCTCAACCTAGAATTGTTCATAATCTACGGCCTGAAGTAGTACTCTGATCAAAATCAAAAGCAAAAGTCATTTAGTCAAACTAGGCTGAGAATCAGCACTTTTCGAACGTCAAAATTACAAAAGACAGTCGCCCAAAACGCCCGCCCTTCACCACTTCCTATTGCTTTCGCTGGGAAGAAGAAGTGGCGCAACAAACTCCCCAGCAGCACAGCTGTCTGTTCAGTTAGAAAATACTTGACTGAATACATTACAACTACAAGGTATGCAAAGTAATTAACATTACAAGACGCAGAACACTAAATTAAATTATTTGCCATAATATGTCAACTAGCAACGCCAATATACCAAGAAATTTAATAAAAAACTATACGTACTCAAGCAAAAAATTAATAAATCAAAATTAAATAAAAGCCTGCAGGTGTAAAGGGCGTGACCGCTAACATATTTATGCAATGCTGGGTACTGTTTACATAGCTGTCGCTTGAAGTCACAAATGATAAACTAGGACCATCGAAGGAAACTAAATAAACAAGTAATTACTAATGACAACAATAATAAAACCATGATATCTGATATATATCTCTGATATCTGATAAGCCTCTCTAATCAAACTATACAAATTCCCTTTTTCACTAATTCTAGGTGAAACCTATATGGTTATCTAAATAACCGCTCCGATGTCGCGAAATCTCCTAAAGATCGGTAACAATGGAAAAAGTAATTGTGTCTCATTAGTGACAGTTGAGCTAATAAAAGCGCAGTTGGATTTTCCACGATCGACTCGGCGCAGAGAATTGAAATTATTGTAATTCCAACAAAATGCAATAATATTTAAGCGTTTCCTAGGACCTAGTGAAAATGTGCATAAGCACGATTTAGGCAGAGTCTCATCCACCAATTTAATAGCCATAGTTCTTTGAGCAGCCAGAAAGTCTCGAAGAACGTGCAAATTTACTTTAAGAGCACCGAAATATAAACAAGACTTTCTCTAAAAGTCTCACAATAATAAATATGAAACCTTTCAAAGAAGATCAAAGCATGATGAATCAATTTAGTTCGCACAGATAACGCCAAACGATGTTCTAGGTCATTTTAAAGTACTAAATTATTGAAACTAATATGCCTATGTAATCAAAAACACTCGAGAAACGTTCCAGTCAAAAATATACTTGTGACTCAAGAGTTAAGGTTTAAATTTCTTGAAGTCAAGATACATTGGTGGATTCGATTGTGTGTTTCAACGTAAATTCAGTAGTAGCATTGATAATGATAGGTGTACTAATCTCGTTTTTGCTAACCATTCATAGCTTATCTTAGCAAATAGATATGCGTCAATCGTTTCGGCCTACTTTTGGGATTAATTTCGCAAGACACAAGATAGCAATAAACGCGTTAAAATTTTGAAGAGCTAGAGATTGGTAGGTACTCAATCCAAGATGGCAACTTTTATATCAATTAATGAAATTTAATGAATTCACATAGCCAAAAAGATTAAAAAAAAAAGTGTAGCATACAATTTGGTAAGCCTATGTCCAGCTGTGGACATCTTTCGTCTGAAATGATGATGTGATAACGATGATGTGATAACGATGACAAAATTTGTTATTCAGGCAAGTTGATAATAGAAATAAAGGAAGAAGAAATTTCATGAAAGTAGCTTCCTGAAACATTGCGATGCAATGTATCCAACTTACAAAACCTTTTTATTAAACAACTGCCTTCGAATCTGCAATCAATCATAATAAAAATCATGTTTGTCAGAACAAAATCATCTTTTAACTATCACGTGTCCGTTTGTATTCAATCAATACTCCGTATTTTGCTTCCCATGGATAATTGACAGCAATTGTCTTCATATCGACCAGTCCGTATGCAATTATTTTATAATAGACTCGCCAATTAACGTCCTTTCTAATAATAGGATCACTATGACTTATGATTAGGTGGTGGGTAGCGGCTGCCGATTAATAAAACAGATTATTAACTAGCGTAGTTTTAGTCTATGGATTACTGGAAATAGAATTTCCAGTAATCCATAGACTAAGTAGTTTTAAGCTAAATAGTGCCAAAATGTTGGAAGCTAAACATACGTATGGATAAGTAGCAGTAAAGTGCTACTGAGCTGATATTTTGCGTGTTATATATAAACTGTCTCCATAATTCGTCGCAACTTAAACTATCCCCAAAGGTTCTAAATGAAAAATGTTATCAGAATATTCCGAAGAATTCTGCGGTTTCGCAAACTTCGATCTTTAATAGCAGAAGATGCGTTATCACGGAGCAGTCTTTCAGAGTTGTGGGAATAGTCAAATTAAGAGAAGATAGTGTCCTTATGACTCATGTTCCCCCAGACTTCCTTGAGCTTTTCCAATGAAATCTAAAGGCAAACTGATGCAGACATGTGGCATAAGTCCTGGCCACCATTAGTAATTTAAATTTCATCCAGGGCCGGAAGGCGACAACAGTGCTGAAATTATTCAGAATCTGATCAAGCATTGTCGATTGTCATGCTTAGGTCATAATATGAATAATATCTTAGTTGCCATTTTAAAAGCCTGATTCATCAATGCGTAACCGGAAACAGGTAGCACTAACAGCCACGGAATACTTAATATCTGTTTTGCATTATATTATTAAACTTTTTGGTTATAAATTACCTTTATTAGACGTTTGGGCCTACACGTGCTAACAGAAGATATCAAAATAAGTTCTTCAATAGGAAGTTTGCCCATGCAAAGGTTTTGTAAATGGCTGCTTGTTGCTACATCAATAGCGATTGATTTAAAAACCTTGATGGAAATTTGTTCTGGAAAACTTACCTCCATCCGTTCTCAAGCAATGCACAATGTATCGCCGTATGATTAGTCTTTCTTTTGTTTCTGTTTTATCTCTAATTTTTAAAACAGAACTCTTTAAGAAAATAACTTCCTCTTACAGTTTCTCTATTTGATTTCCGTTTTTCGCACTCTGCTCGAAAACACACAATAAATTTCAGCGCTTAAAGTTACCAAAAGATTTCTTGCTATTATTTCTGAACTTGAAGCACTCCAATGTATTATTTCATTCGCAAACCGAAGTGTGAACGCTGACGATAAGATCCTCTTTTTTGCTCAAACATTAAAGATATAACGATTCAGCAAGTGGATGGCAGGAATCGTTGGCTTCTTGCCACGAGCTTGGCTTAACTTAAATATTAGCGAACCAAGTAATCGGTAATGTAGCGAAATGTAGATACATATTTGGAAGATGGCGGTGTTATTGCTAAATGAGGCTGGGGAGAATTGGCAGGATTCTTTCTTACCTTAGTACTTATATATATATATATACTTCTTACGAAAATTAGGGGCCTAGAGGATACGCGTACATTCTTTTTATGTCTTGAAGATTTCTAAAGAGAGTCCATCTTCCATTTCACCAATAGGTACGTCTACTAGCTGATATTTTGCGACAAGTTCTATATAAACTGCGAATCCATAAGTCGTCGCAACTTAAACTGTCCCCAAAGCTTCTAAATGCAAAATGTTATTAGAATATTCCGAAGAATTCGACGACTTCGCAAACTTCGATCTTTAACGCTCAATATAACACCGTTTATCGGGAAGTTATTCTCAAAGAATAAGTTTTTGAATGGCTAAAATTCGGATGAAATTTCCTCCGATATTCGGAGAATATCAAAAAAATAATTAAATTTCGTTTTATATCTACCGATTTCCGATTCTATTTAACAGCTGCCTTCGCATTTGAAGATACTGATGCGTGAAGTGGCTGAGATATGAAGGACTTGTATACAGACAACGTACTCGGCGTCGAAGACTAATTAGATTCGATCTATTGCATAGATAATATCGGTTATTCGATATGCTAATTAGCTATTTGTCGGATCCCTTTGTGTTACAATTTATTGGGGCAATGAATTCATAGTTGTTCAAAAGGTGAAGCGTGTAGAATTTCTATAGAAACCTTTTCGACGTTTACTTCATCGTTAACTTGAATAAGCCGACATTTTGGAAAACGGTTAACATTTTCATTATGATTTTTGATAACTTTTTAAAAGTTAAGAGCTTTCAAAGTATTACTATTACTGCCTTGTATTTTAGGAGGAAGCTTGAGAATCTTGAATCTAGATTCTAAATAGTTTCTTATTCGTATTTACTCAGAGATTCATGCTTGATGCTTAAATGTTATTTCGAAATACGGGCCTAAGATTAAATACTCTTTTAAGTAGTAAACTTGACATTTGTAATGTTCATTTACCAATTTTTTCCACTTCCTCTCTCCATGTTACGTCTAGTATTTCAATTCAATATACTAATACTCATAAATATCCCAGTACGACTTTGTAAAACAATTTGAAGCCAGACATTTTCAAATTATCAAGCGGTGCTTCTTAGACCTCCCAAGACGCATTGTTCTTAACATTAAATAACATATTACTACGGTTAAGTTAGTGCTAGTAAAAGCTTAGCTTAGACCACGTTATTAATAATAAATCTTGAACTTTGAGCCTGGTTATAAATCCACATATTTTAGTACAAGTCTGTTAACTAACGAACGATTCAAAAGTTTGAACATCTTTTCGCCACTTCGGTGTCAAAAATATTTAAAATAAATCGTCACTTCTCTCCTTTTTACCATACGGGTCCACAAAAGGCGTGCGGTGGGTCTTCTATCTCTTTCTAATAAGTTTCGGGTCTCGGCGCGCGCGCAGGTAGGGTGATTCACCCTTGTGACTCATTGACATAACACTTAATGTTCATTCCATTACGTCTTGTCTTGGACAGCTGCTTTAAGGTTTGTTTTTTATGCGGCAATGCATAATGAAATTGGAGAAGTGCGGCTTGTGTACCTTTTTAGGGTTACATACCCAAAGGGTAAAAAGGAACCCTATTACTCCCGCTCCGCTGTCCGTCCGTCTGTCCGTCCGTCTGTCACCAGGCTGTATCTCATGAACCGTGATAGACAGTTGAAATTTTCACAGATGATGTATTTCTGTTGCCGCTATAACAAAAAATACTAAAAAACAGAATAAAATAAATATTTAAGGGGGCTCCCATGCAACAGACATGATTTTTTTGTCGTTTTTATAGATAATGGTACGAAAACTGTGCGCGAATCCGACTCGCGCTTGGCCGGTTTTTTACATATTCAGTAATCTTTGCTCGTTCACCTATCTCGGGACGAGTTTCTTAAAAAGCCTTATTATACATTTTATCATCAACACTTCGACAAACATCGAAAATACTGAAAGTGAATATAGTGAGAATTCGGAAAGTACCTCAAATACTCGCTTAAAAGTAGCTCGTCTGACCAAACCTTTAGCTGCAATATATTGGTTGCCAGTCGGCAGTCCCTTAAGTCAGACGGTGTGATTTATGAAGCGCCTGCCGCCTGGTGGCGCCGACTCTCTTAATTCTTATTACAATCTTCGAATTAACCGTTTTATTTCTCAGCTCTTTGTTTATTTATTGTTGTGAGCGGAATTTATGCGGTGTAACGGCGGGTTTAGAAGTGGCGACGAATTGTTGTAAACTGAATTTGGATAGCTATTGAAAATCGTAAGTGCCCGTGTACGGTGTAGGATTATGTGAAATATTTCATTATATTTTTATTTTGATGTGGCCAAGAAAGCCTTACAGCTTTAAAGCCTTAAATTGCACATTTTTGTTGCCACTAACTTGTTTTCGAAAAACCTCACGTTCGCACGGTTAATATAATACCTAATAGTAGATATAGAGTCTGAACCGGTATCAAATGCACCTGCCGCCACATTCAAGTACAGTGTAAAATTATTCATGAACTAGACTGCTTCAACTTTATATGTGAAAGGAGTGCTAACATTCTTTGAAATATTCTGGAACGATGTGCAATATGTGCCAGATAAAATTCCCAAGCTTAGGTGTTCAATCTCAGAGAAGAATTATATTATTAGTAGTCGGATTTTTAAAGTTTATGTAAGGTAATCTGGTTTAAGAAACATATAGGTATAAAGGCTTAAATTAATGATTTCACCAGTCATTGCAAATGAAGGGACGTAGACAAATAGAGATTTCGAACTATTCTAGGTAGAAGTCAGAGTTCCAGTCTCTGACTTCCTCTAATCCTCAGGAAATTTACCTTATCTAACGGATTTAATTAGAGTGCAATAAAAAACAGTTTTACGGTTGATATGACTACGGTTCGTTTTGAAACCAGATTGCAAGAAAATATTAGGAGTCTCAGAACTTTTAAATAGAATTGGGCTGGACACATCTGCCGCATGTCAGACGATCAGTGGGCCAAACTTACGAAATTACGACCAAGTGGGTCCCGCTTAGTGGCAAACAACATCACGGCAGGCCCAGAGATGGCGGGATGAGCTGGACTCCTTAAATAAAGATTGGTCCTTGGAAGCTCTGGACAGAGAGAGGTGGAAATAGAGGCCTACCTAGCCTTTGATCACCAGTGGGACATTCATGGGTAACAATAAAATAAAATTTGAACTTTTTTTTATCAAACCAAAACGAGATACTGTTATTTATTTACCAATCAAGACCATACGCTTCTGGCACACCTTACAAAAAGGCCCTTTTGATATAATAACGGGCTATCAAGTTCGACCGCAAGCTACTAGTGCTATCCTGCGGTAACAAGTGACATAACACCTAGAACTAATTTTTATACCATATATCTAATCTTAGTATTAGATACGTTTCCCTGAATCGATTGGTTGCTCTTAGTATATACTAGTAGCGTTAGTTACGAGTGGTTGACGGTTATATTATCGATTCGTGGAGTATTATGGATAGAGGACAGTGGTAATTGTTATAGGTACACCTGCCAAGAAGATTTTGCCAAAGCGATTATGAACACAGTGTTGAACGAGGGTATTTTGCTAAAGCGCATTTGCATTATGGTAAGAAGAGAAGGCAAAGGGATTTTTTTTTGGCTTGGTCTGGTTGAGAAAGCAGTCAATGCTGTAGCAAAAGGAGACGGATACGCTTTCATACAATTTTGGACCTGGATGTAAAAAGATGGAATTGGTGTCAATTGATAGCTACTATATTAACAAACAATCACTGAAAATTTTGCAGATTTTGGCAATCTGAGAGCCGAGACAAAAGAGATTTAGCAAAAGTGAGGTTACGTAACAATCTGTACTTAACAGCCGATTTTTGAATTGGGGTTGTCATTTTTTACCCGACTGCCGAAGGAGGGGGTCACAATTTACACAATCCATGATGTCAATCAATATCCAATCGGTAGGTCGTTCGTAGAATCCAAAATAACAAGTTCAACGTTTAAGCGGGGTTCTCCGTCTCCGGTATGGTAGCAAGGCAAGGGTCTTACAAGAAGGAAGATCAGAAGTTCGTAGGAAAGCAGGGGTCGAAGAAAATATCAATAAAAGTATGGGAGGAAACACACTCAAAACCCGTGCTCAAAACGCACACGCACTAGACGATACGAACGAGTGTCGATGTCATGTCATGCATGTCAAGTCAGAGTTAGCACAGGTTAAAAATACAATAATCGATTAGTAAACGTGAATTGATTTATCTTAATTATGTAGATATTTAATTAGTTAATGCTCTTAATACTTTAATTCTAACAGATTTAATTATTTTAATTGAATTAATTATCCGGTGAAAGCATTTTCGTAAACAGTATGAACTCTGTAACGTTAATCGATTATAATTGAATCGATATTCCAATTACTTCGTAACCCTAACTTAATTATTGGATTTCTCATTTTCCAGAAAAATATAACATTTTTTTTAACCTATAGCTCAACTTATTACAATCAGGCCCAGAAATCCCCGTCTCCTTTGAAAGTAAAGAGATCTACATACTATAAAACAGATCAAACAAAGAATATTGCTGAAGGGTCTGGTTAACAGACACGTTGTATGACATCGTTGCAATAAAACGTGGCAATGCTGCCAGACTTTTAAGCTTTTAAATTTTTTGATGCTCTATGATTATTTCCCCCTCCTTTTTTATATACCGTACATATAATTGTTTCAAAACTCTTAGCTTTTTAAATCATGTAAATCAATTACAGGCAGCATCATGAGAAGACCATCTCTTTTGTACGCAAAGTGAGAATGATTCTGCCTCAAAAAGGTAAAATGGCTTGATATTTGGTGAAAACATTGAAATGGTGTCTTCTTTGGTTCTTTCTACCTGTAATGAATGCCCTCAATTGAAAAACTTCAATAAACATTCAAAAAATTCTGTATGGTCATTGAATTACCATATAATTTGTTGTCACAAGTGCTGTACACAGTTGGCCTAAGTATGGTGCATACAGTAGTACATTGACTACATTCCACATTTTGTTTGGTTTCGAATCTGTTTGAACGTGTTTTAATTATACATTTGTTTCCTGGAATGCTTAAACGAAATCTAGCGTTGTTGGATTATGTTTGAAACATGTACAGTTCGGTTTTGATCTCGAAAGTTGAACACTTCTTTTGATTATCTGATGTTTTCAGCGGCAACGGTTGATCAGCGCTCTCTTGCTGTTTTTGTTTTCCTAGTGTTGTCATCACTTGTGAATTATTTGCTATCTGCATAAATAAAATTGGACATTTCAATTACACAATATTTGCTGTTGTCTTAATATCATCATCAAACATTTTTTTGGTTTGAGTTTGAGCAAAGACAGCTTTTGCAACAAAACTAGTTGGTACCCACTGAATAACTTTAATAAGACGCACATTACACAATGCCCAATGCTACGATACCTAAATAACTTCAGTAGTATTTACTTTTACTTGCGTATGCCGTTTCCAGGTCATTTGTCACAATTGTGAATCCGGATCTCTATCACTATACCTGCTGTACCAGCCTGTACTTGTCCCACTGAAGGGCAGAGGCATCATGGTCCACAATGCAAAATTCGGCTGTCGCTTCATAACACTAATTACCACTTAACCATAATTTGTTGTCAATGAACGCCAAGTGTAGGATGCCGACACTCCGATAGTATGTCGTTGTCGATATCGACAATGGTGCAGTCACTATGCTAGTTCAGATCGTGCTGGTGATTTCAGACCATTATACATTCTGGTTTTTACAATCTATTTTTCTTCATAATCAGTTAGTGATATCTCAAATTGACTTACGCATTTGAAATTAGAATATTCGCAGTGATCATTACCATCATATCAGCTTAAAGACGTCCACTGATGAACACAGTCGTTTTTCAAGTATCCCCGACTGCAACGAGTGTTTTTGCGTTGGTTGCCTGATTTCAGCGAATTCCCGCATTGGTTGGCACTATTGTCAGTTTCGTTCGAATCAGCATCCTCAAGTTCGAATGGTTTAACCTCTGAACTCACGACCTACTTTACTTATTTATAGCTCAGCTATTAATTAAATAAGCTATTTTTGTGTCGTTTAACAATTCGACGCGGCGTTTACATGGCGTCGGCTATAAATGACGTCGGGTGTAATAAATGTGCATACTTTAGGGGCATTCATTCCTTTTTTGGTTTACCTGGGATTACCTATCTGGTTTTTAATTTCAGCCAAGGTGTGTTGGTGCTTTTTAATAGTGTGTAATGGCTGTTGTAAATGGTTTTTAATGTACATTGTAGAATCAGGACTCTTATGAAGCTATCGATCAGTTAAGCTCTTATGAAGCGATAAAGTACATGACTAGGTACAAATCCGTATCAATTATTTTAAAATTATCTACTTAAAACTAAAGAATAAAATTCCAAATTCCTTACCCGAATATGGCAACTTAATGAAGAATAATGGCAACATTACCACAGAGCCCGCAATAACGATTAACCAAAAATCGACTAAGGAGGTTACATCATGTTTCTCAACGGTTTAAAAAAGCGTTTCTGTAATACCGCCCACGGTATGGCTTCCGTACACACTATGGGCTAATTTACATAAGGTTTTGGACAAAACGCGGCATCTATACGCTTAGATACTGCACTATCTAATCTGCATCAGGTATGTGTATTGCTCTCAGCTTTATGAAGACAAACCGACTGTTATGAAATGTCTTTAATTGTTGACTATTCTGTAATATGAATGTTTGCCTTTCGTTTAATGTGTTACGAATTTTTTGTGAAATATTTTGTGATGAAACTTGTTTTTATTAAATGTGTGAAGCTGTTTGTCACTGATGTCACTCTGTCAATGGTATAGCCAATATGATGGCGAAATGGACGTCAGTTTCGACATAAGGAAATCATTAATCCGTTAACAAGTTTCTAATGATACGATACCGTATAATACATTTTTTTTCTACCTAATAAAATTTCAGTTTCGTTTAGTTTATCTTAAAAGATAAAGTAAGTACTACATATTTTAAAATTTTCGCAGCCGCCATCTTGGATTTTCATTTTGACCGCACTGTCGGCTTTAGCACCTACAAAATCTATAAAAATGTTCTGTCTTTATAAATAAGAGAAAGAGAGAGGGAGAAAGTAGATTTTTACCAGTTTACTTCTACCCACAGATATCGACTTCTACCGCAAGCAAATATAGAAAGAAAAAAAAAATCTTAGGTCTGCGTAATTACAGGCGCCCATAACCTACAAACTGCACACAGAACGCAAGCACATCACTACACCGAGTATAACCCTTCCGCTGCAACGCATGACACACGGCGTCTATTTGCGGTGGCCGGTGGTATATCGACCGCGCGCTCATACACCACCTTTGTTTACTTAACACATCGAGATCGCACCGGGAAACGGCTAAAGATAGCAGACGGCACGTTAGGGTTGCTTGTGTTCGAAATATGAAATGTATTGACGACTTAATCTTCGTCAGTATGGTGTGTGGTCTGTGGCTAAGAATAGTTAGTGTAATAGCCATAAATTTTCTATCTGGGAGGGTTTTTTAAGAATTTTGAAATGTATATGGATGTTTTCACGGTTTTAGGGCATTGCAAGTTTATTTCCCCTACCCATCCCGTCGCATCGCATCGCCCTATTACTTCGTTTTCATTTCACTCTTTTTTCTTTTTGCTCGGCTCAAAAGGGAACTAGCGTGATGTTAAGTAGCTAGTAGACTTCTCAAAAATTAGGATATCAGACACAAAAATATTTTTTTGAAATTCAACTGATAGTTCCCGAGATTAGCGCGTTCAAACAAACACACTCTTCAGCTTTTATATTAGTAAATAGATGTAGGCACTACTAGTCTAAGGCTTACCGGTCAATCCTGTAAACATCTCACCGTTAAACCATAGTTGATGTGAGCGTGGAGTGAGCTGTCACTGTCAGTGTCATCTCACCTGACACTAGTACTAGAAATAGAATTACCTTAAAAATATTATTTAAATGTCGATTATGATCGTAAATGTTTACTTAGTCAATCCCTAGTATCAGTGGGATGACACTGACAGCTTTTACATAATCGACATGCTGATGCTAGGGATCGACACTATTGACAGCTAACTTCACATAACTTTACACGGTGACATTTATTTTATCGGCTGATGTCATTGTATCCCTGGAGTTTGTTTACCGACGAGGTCACTTTAAACGGTGTTGCGCATCTATGACGATTGCTTTCAGTCATATCCGCTTTCACAACATCCTACCACTACAGCACAGACTACAGTCACTTCAGTCTTGTCTAACTACTTCCAGCTGACTTTTTAGTTTATATTGTCTTCTTATCAATACTGACTATCATAAAATAAAAAGGAAGGGTATTTCATTTAGCGATTAGACAAATATCAGTGTTTACAATCAAGATAAGATATTGCGAGCTAAGATATAGGATATTCTTTAATGGTTTACTGGTAGAATTATTATATACCGGTAGTATAGCGAAACTATCTCAAATTGTAATAGTTTTTAGGGTTCCGTAGTCAAAAAGGAACCCATATAGTTTCGTGTTCGTCCGTCCGTCTGTCCGCAGCTTAGCTCAGAGACTCTTAGTACTAGAAAGCTATAATTTAGCATGTATACAACGTGTAACGTTAAATGCGCAAAACCTCACACACCCCAACTGATTTTTAATTCAATTGACCTATTTCAGAGAGAAAATAAGTAATTTAAAAAATTGTAAAGGTTTTATGTGCTGTTTTAGTTTTACTGGCCATTCTGATCGTTTCTTGCGTCTGCGACGACGCTTTATCGAGGGAGGAGTACTCACCGGGCCGCTGCGCCGCGCTGACATTGACTTGCTTGACCTATTAATAAATAGACACGGCAAAGTTTTTAATGAAGATTTTTTGAAAAATGTGATCTATATTAAAAAGTGGTCCAATTAATTCTGCTCGTTATTCTGATCAAACTATTTTCAGGTTTTGCGCATTTAACATTACACGTTGTATACATATTAATCACACCGAGAAAGTGGTAAAATAAATCATGAAAAAAATCTCGATTATGATTGTAAATGTTTGCTTAGTCAATCCCTAGCATCAGAGGGATGACACTGACAGCTCACTCCACCCAAGTTTTCACGGTGAGATTTTTATTAAGTAACTCTGAGCTATTACAATGAAACGCACAAGAGCAATGTAATTTCAAAATGTATGAAACAGTTTCTTATTTTTGACAAAGGAATTTTTTCGTCTGAATAAATAAATCAATTGTTATTAATGTATCGACTTATTTTTTTTTCAATTTAGATGACAAGTAAAAGTTACTGTGCTAATCGACTTTTGTTACCGACTGTACAGTGTTTTATTTTTTTTGCATGCACGCATTTAACTTGGGTATATTATTGTTCAACTGTCAATGAAAGCTATTAGTATTGCCCGTGACTTGATCGCATCACTATCTAAATAAATAAAACAAAGTCGGGTTAGTTACACATTTATAACTCAAGAACGGAACGACGAACCCGAATTTGAATGTTTGATTTGTTGGATTTGTCTCCGCCCCGAATATATCAGAATATCTATTAAAACATGGAAAAAATAAGGAAAAAAAAATAATGAAGATAACTAATTTTCTCATACATTTTGTATGGAACGGTTTTTTGTTGATATCTTTCTTGGGAACGGATTGACTGATTTCGGCGATGATTCGTTCAGCGGGTCAGCTAGTATTATAATAAAATAAACTTCTATATTTATCTCTGTAATTTATATGGTGTACATAATAAAGAGTTATTTATTTGTTCGAGCCGTTTGGGGTTGAAACACTAGGGCCATGGGGTCCGAGTGCCCACCTATTATTTTGGGATATCGCCAAGCGGATGGTTATTTTGATGACTTATTTTCTCTCTGAAATAGGTCAATTAAATTAAAAATCAGTTGGGGTGTCTGAGGTTTTGCGCATTTAACGTTACATGTTGTATACGTGTACATATTATTATTATTATTTTAAGTCTGTTAGCTTTTTAATAAATAATTCATAAAGGGTAGGTATTCTATTCTATTCTATAATAAAGTTACCCAATTGGTGACAGTAGTCCACTTCAAGATGCCTTAAAAGTCACTGCAATGGCGTATAATAAAGTCACTTACCATATTTAGAAAGGAGATCACTTACTAAGCGACGACCTTTACTAAACAGCGAATCGAAACTGGATGGACTTTTAACGTTCTTGACCACACTGACCCTTTAATGAACTAATCACCTGTCACCTCATTTATTCTCTGTATGTCGTCTGCGCCCTATGCAGACCTATGTGTAAAACAGAATTATTAAAAAAAAAACACTATAATTGGTTTATTTTTATGAACAGCTGCGTAATTGTATAACACATTATCAGTAGCGATGGGTTTCATTTTGACAGTTCAACAACATTCATTGCGTTATTTACGTTGTAGAGCAGACACTATTCTATTAGTCGAACATGTGGAGCAATGGATTAGCAATATGCTTCAAAATTATTCAAATTTAGAGTAATTGTGTGTTACGCAATTAGGGTGCTGGAAAGTTACCCGACTACAAAATATAAAACACTGATTTACCTTACTATTGTTCATATTGGCGCCGATTTCCTTGTTCACAAACTAAACTAAGTTACTAGTAGTGAGTGTATCTTTTTCTTTCTATTACTATTTTGTGTGGTTTTAATCTAGAAAAAAAAAGAAAAAGAAAATTGATACTTATTCTGACTAAGGTTCTGTAATGTTTTGACAACTAAAATACTAGTTTTGAAATGATATAAAATGATCAATAGTATTAGCATAACAAATATTATTAAAATTTCGATTATGATTGTAAATGTTTGCTTGGTCAATCCCTAGTATCAGTGGGATGACACTGACATCTCACTCCACGCAAGTTTTCACGGTGAGATTTTTACAGAATCGACATGCTGAATCCATGGTAAAGGGTTGCGCGTCGATGTCCCTGCGGATGGCAGGAATTGCTGAACAAGGTGCTTATGACGTAATTGACATTGACAGACGTCAAAAATTCGATACTGGCAACCCTACAAGATGCGCTCGCGTCGCTGCGGACGTGAAATTAACGTTATCATTAAAAATCTAACGTACTGACACTCTGCTATTTTGAGATGCCATGTAATGTCAGGAGTCGGTACATGCAGCATATGCTTGAGTAATTATTTAATGTAGAATGCAGCTGGTACATATATTCTTACTGCGAAAATGATTGCTCCGTACTCCGTGCATTTGGGGATGTGTGAGTCATTTATTTCCAGCTATCCTGAAGGAAAGAGCGGTTGTTTTTTCAGTTGGTAAATGTAGCGTATAGAATAATTGTATTCTTTATTGTGGTGTGTTGACAGATTTTGCAACTTAGGTTAATACTAGGATCTGAGGGTCAAAAGGCTTTAATTTGCAGTCCTGCTTTGAGTCCTGAATGCAATTCTGGTGTCGCGCGCTAAATACTGTAATTTACGGCGCTACACCTCCCGGTCGATTCTGTAAAAATCTCACCGTGAAATCATAAGTGAAGTGAGCACTTAATAGTGTTAATCCCTAGCGAATGACAGCTCACTCCACGCTCACTTCACCCAAGCTTTCGCGGTGAGATGGTTACAGAATCGCACGGCTTAATTGCAACCAGTGATGTCAAACTAACCACTAAGCCATGTCAAAAACAACAAAACCGTATTCGCAATGTTTTGACATGACTCTTAGTGTTGCCCATGCATCCAACTTCCATTTTGTTGTTCATTTGTCATCATCATCATTCTACCCTTATTCGAATTTATTGCGTACGTCTTCAACGCCATCTCAAACTCAAAGTATAATTTCAATTAGACCATTTACAGTCACTTTTGAATTTATTGGGTGTTGGTCAGAAATATGAAGCCCATTCCAAAGCGTATTAGATACTTATGTACTTTTGGAGAAGAACGGGCAAGAAACTCCATGGATCTTTTATTAATAGACTACCTTATTTTTCTTATACAATCTATATCATACGCAAAGATCTCACGCCAACTCTTAAAAAAAATAAACATCCCGTCTTCACATTGTAACGTTACCTCAAAATTTGAGCAAATATAGCAACAATAAGTTCGCTCAAATGACACGGTTTTATTAAAACCCAGTCCTTTGTGTCGTTCGGTAAATACTCGAATTACTTAGCAATGTGGTAATAAACGCCTGTTGAAGTCCATTCATCACTTTTCGTGTGCGGATGGCGGATTATGGCGATCCTTCCTGTAGGGATGAGAAATGATACTAAGAATAAGACTCGCTAAACGGTTGAACATTGCCATACAACGTGGCAATGCTGCCAGCCTTTTGGGCACTTTTCTTGTTGACAGCGATGTGGACGATTTTTTTGATGCCCTTTGTTCTTTCCCCTCCTTTGTATATAGTTGTACATATTATTATTATTTTAAGACTGGTAGCTTTTAAAATTATGTTATATACTTAACTTAAAATAAAAAACCTGTATTTTACAAAATAAATTGATAAAAATTTAAAAGATTAAGAATAAATTTATTTCGCTAAGGTTACATTCAAGAGGATTGAATTCCTAGACATTACATTACTCATCTTGCATCTCTACCAAATTATGATGTTCTATCTACAACGGCCTTTGTAATATGTTCTATGCCATGGTGAATAAGATAATTTGTCAGTTACAAAAAAACATATTTGCGCGGTTCATTTATTTTGTATAGGGACAAAATAAATGAACCGCGCTTACAGAGCTAGTCATCAAAGAGGCGACATGTTTTCGTTGCATGCGGAGTTAGCAAGTGACTTCCGACTTACCAAACTGAAAGATGTTTCAATATCAAAAAAAAAAAAATCATTTTTTTTAGGTTAATGTGGAAAATACATCCAGTCTATAAGCGTTAGCTACTTTTATTCAAATTTTCTAAAAAATTCCAGGCTTTCATCCAGCCAAAATGAATAACAAATAACTGAAGTATTTGTTCCTGTTGTGATAAAATAGGTTCCAAGAACGCCGAACAAATATTTGTAGCTTCTCGCCTTGCCATTCCTTTGTCGCCGAAAAAAAACCGTAAACAAAAAAAAAAAAAGGTTGTGCATTCCTCTACTTCAAAGTTAGCCCCACTGGAAGTTTTGCTCTGATTTGAAGATAAGGATTAGTGGGGATACCGTTTTGCAATAAAACGGTGTACAGTCACCGATAGCTGTGCTCACGAATTGTAAATGAAGATGTTTTATTCATTTTATCTGTTCCGCAGTCCCGCTAAACGAGGGAACGCATAAAGTAATTGAGCGTTTTGTTTTTGCTTGTGCTCTACGTTTATTTTAGTTAACATTCCCGATAAATTAATGGGTATCATTTAAGCTATCACCAATTTAATTAGTTTTGTGTTTCTTAAATAATAGGGATTGTCCTCAAAATAGTAGATCTGTCACCAAAATGTAGTCACCAAACAATGCAAAATCAGTTCCACAATAAATCACCTAAAATCCTGAGATATAAGGTCTAGTACCAAATAAATGTTTTTGTATGTATTATAATAGGTGTGTCCTAATAAGTATTTAAGCAAACTAATTTAAAGAGATCACCAATAAATCACAGGTGTAGTCGACGGAGCCCCGCTTCGCGGGGCCCCTATTTCTGTCTGCAGGGTTTAAAGGAACCTAACACGAAGTGGATGACGGGGGCTCGTTCGCTCGCTCCGCTCGCTCACTTGAGCCCCCGTCATCCCCTTCGAACCTAACCTGTCCGTGTCGGGGTGGGTATTTATTTGGTGACAGATCTACCATTCTGAGCACAGAGCTATTATTTAAGTAACAAAACTGTTATTATAAGAACGAAGTTTATATTCATGTAATGAAATATAATTTTATTGGTTATCGATCTCTTATTTTACACATATATTAACATTAATTTGATAATTCATACCTGGCAACAATTTTTGTTTATCTGAGAACGAAAATATTTCGTGGCGATAGATCTATTTATTAGGTGATACAACTTGATGACAAATATAAATTTTGGTGATATAAAATATAGTTCCCTAAATTAATTAACAAATCTACAGTTTTATTGTGAGTAGGAGATTCAAGGATACATCTAATAAATCTGCTTAGCCTTTTCCCAACTATGTTCGGGTCGGCTTCCAGTCTATAACGGATGCAGTTGCATACCAGTATTTTACATGGAGCAACTGCCTATCTGACCTCCACAACCCAGTTACGGGTAATACGATAACCCTTGGTAAGACTGGTTGTCAGACTTTTGGAGTTCTAACTACTACCCGTAACGACTGTTAAAGTTCTACGAAAGACAGCCGGGATCACCTGCTTAGCGCTCTTTCGGAGGTACGGAGGGGTTTTGATATGTAATGGATGGTCACCCATCCACGAACCGGCCACGGCAAGCGTAGTTTAACCTTCGATGGGCCCGTGCGCACTGGCGGACTAAGGGGGAGGCTGGCGCAGCCCGCCACGGGCCCCTGGTCCAGGGGGGCCCCAAATCTTAAGAAGTACTTTTTAATCAATCCCAAACAAGGTAAAAAATATATTGTGTTCACTAAGCAGTAGTTCGAGTTGGAGGCCCGTACGTACCTATGCAAAACATAAATGTCAGGAGCTAAAAATTTTCTTCCGCTTGCGCTCTCTTATTCCTACGACTTTTTGCATAAATAAGTCGACAAAGCAACTCCTGTTTCCGTACGAATACGAATTTTCAAAAGAAACCTGACTAAGAATTCAGAGTTACTCGTAAGGTGTGAAACATTTCGATTTACGAGCTCTTGTCGCTCGCTCTCACATCCTTGTTTGCTTTTCCTGAACAGCATAATAAGAAGATGAATATGCACCGCCCTGAAAAAAAAATATCCTGCTCCTTGGGAGGCCCATGATATAGGTAGAGTATAATTATTACGCACGGTATACTTACTTTGTTTTAGGCGTTATTCATTTTTTGCAAAATTTTACTAGAAGTGCAAGTGCGACATGTTTGGGGGTTGGTTGCTCATTTTATTTTACCGCCCCGGGCCCCTGACAAGCTTAGTCCGCCACTGCCCGTGCGGCTTTTATTATTTAGTCACGAGCTAAGCTAAAGATTCATCTAACAGATACGAATAATAAACTTATTTTAAGGAATTGCCCGCGCGATATCAAAAAATATCAATCGGAATCGTTGTCTCAAATATGAATCAACAAATTCCAACTGAATCAAAGAGTATCTATTACTTGTTTAATTATCAGCCACGCCCACATATCAAGATTACAACATCGTTCTACATTAATACGCATTCATTCAAATTTTATAGCTCCATAAACTGTTGAGCTCATCTCAAGATCCGCTTACACAGACACATTTATTGTTATCAAGTAATATCAAGCTAAGTGGTCGCTTAATAATAATTGTAAGAAAATCGTGCGGCTTTATATGAAGCGGTTTTTCTTGTTTTATGTGTTATAGTTACATAGGAAATTAGGTTTTCCTCATATTTTTATACGGTTTCTTTTAATTTACCTTCTTCAGTTTTTTCCTGTTATTATTTTTCTTTTTACGCACATCACAAACATTTCAATGAAAACACAATCATCATCTGCCTAGCCTTTTTTTTCCTTTTTACTCTGTAAACATCTCAACGTGAAAACTTAGGTGAAGTGAGCTGTCAATAGTGTCAATTCCTAACATCAGAGAAGCAAATCCTGTATTTTTAGGAACGTTCGCATTCTAATCTCAGTCTCATTCCGTCAAAAATACCTCTAATTTTTCGACATCATTGACAAGTTTTTGATATTGAGTATCGCTGAGATGAGATTGCGACTAGATTTTGAACGTTTTTTAGTTACGAGAATTGCTCTTCTGGTGGAACGACAGCTCGTTTTTACGGTGAGATTTTGACAGAGTAAACTGGATGTACTCGACTGTCCAATATAGTTTATGCTCTGCTGTAAATAGGATATCGAAATCACTTTTTAACGTCATATTACAAAAAAAAATATCTTAATAAACCGTTCAAAGAACGTTCTTCACTTGTCACAATTTTCCGCTCCGACGCACAATGTTTTATTGAGTCGTCCATCCATTTTTTAATTCAAGTTATACCCATCGTGCCCTTAATCCTTAGAGCCCTCGACCTACAATAGTAAAGTGATTTCATGTCTTTACGAGCGTACGATAATATCAACAATGTGTACTTACGAAATAATCTTTTCTTTATTTCAGGTAAAAACATCGCGAGTTGTTTATGGAGCGCTTAGACTGAATGTGATGTGCCAGGTGGTAAGGTAATCTTGGGATGAGAAAAAAAAAACATCTGGGAGAATAGTTGCCTTCCATTTTCGCTAATGTTACAAGTAATTTATTTGATGATCACTAGGTAAAACAAGAAGAAAAGGTACATTCTGATGGAAATCTGTCAGATCTTTAGTTGTTTAAAACAGCATTCAAGCCGCGTTACGCAATTATGGTGAACGTCTATGTAGCCAGCTCTCTGCTCCCAGATTTTTATTTGTCTCCTTGCACTATCTGAATGATTTTGAAGTATATTGCTAATCCATTGCTTCATAAATGTTCAAAAAATTTGTCTGCTCAACAAACATAAATAACGCAATGAATGTTGTTCAACTGTAAAAATCATAACCATTGCTACTTATCTGCATGTGCTTATTTTTGTGAGCGTGAGGACGTTGCTGCGTTCTGCACCTAGCCTGGATCTAATTATTGCAGAATTAAAATTAATGTACACAACATTTTACTGTCATGGATTTCCGTAAAGTAACGCGTTCATATTAGAATTTGTCACTGCAATCAGCTTCGCCCTCAAAAACCTGAACACACGTGCCATTTAGCTAAACCAATCTAAATATTCGCGTCGATTCTCTTGTTCACAAAATAAACTAAATTGAAGGTGAGTGCCTCTTTTTCTTTCTATTTCATTAAGAAAAGGACAGAAGATAAATATTAGTTTACTCCTGTCAAATTAGTCAGCGCCTGACGTAAATTGACGTATTTTTAGTAGCCAATTTTTTAATCACTACTAAACTTGTCTATGGAGTATCATAATTTGACAGGACTAAACTAATGAAAAAAAAAAGAGAGTAAAGAGAGGATTCTTTGAGAGAGAGTGGGCTGTAAACTACGCGGGCCGAGTGCGCGTTGGTAGATCTCACATGACTTCGAATTTTTGGCTCTAGGTCATGCCAATTTTTTAATCACTTCTAAACGTGTCTATGGAGTATCTTAATTTGACAGGACTAAACTAATATTTATCTTCTTTCCTTTTCTTAATGTAACAGAAAGAAAAAGATGCACTGCACTTAAATTTAGTTTAGTTTGTGAACAACAGAATCGGTAACATTATTCACTTTCCGGACTATTCACGATCATGGTTAACAGATAATAAATATAGATAATATTTTCCTTGGCCACTGTAGGCGTCTGCTTACATCGCTCGAAAACAAACTCAGGGGCCCTAAAGTAAACATGACGTGGCAATGGACATGTTCCAACTATTTGAGCTCGTGGAAGGAGCTTTTGTACTTATAGGAGGTACTCGGTATTCTTAGGAACCCGGGGAAGTTGACTTGCTGAAATTAAAACAGTAGCAAACGCCGATAATGGAAACGTTTGTCACATCAACATTTTCTGCACATGAATATTCACCCGGCTTGGTAAAATATTTCTTCAAAGTGTCTCTGTCGTGTTCTCTAAAGTGAATTATTTTTCTTAAGAGATAAAATATTCTCATAAAAAAATGGCTGCGTACTTTTTATTTGTTTCTACAGAAAGAAAACCTAAAACCTAATTTTCTCAAAGTACACATTCATATAGTTACAGAAATAGAAAACATTTTCGCGCCATACGCGCTCCATCACCAGCCAATCCCCTTCAACAAATATTATGAAAAGTTTTACATTATAAAGCTTCCTAGGTAGCCGACCTATATACCTTTGTGGTCCAGGTGGGACAATGGCTTCAGGAGTGCCTCTTCACCCAGATAGAAGAGATAGCATCGACCTCGCACAACCTGAATACGAGAGTTTACGGAGAGTTCGCCTAGGTTGAACTGAACGTAGTTTTTAGTAGGTACTATGTCTGCGAAGCAAACTGGCGTATCTATTTTATATTCAAATTGTATTGTAGTACACTGAAGCTGATTTGAGATAGTTTTTACACTGTATAGACGCCAGCACATCAAGCTACTACAATCTGTCAAATTTCTTTAATAGATTTTAAACTTTATCGCTAAAGCATAAGGTTCAAAGTTGATTGGGACAGTTTCGGGTAGCTTGATGTGCTAGCGTCTGTACATTTACCCATTTGGAATATCTACAGGATACATTTTTAACCAGTGCGCAACCTAAAAGAGAAAGTTGTTCCATACATTTTGTCCTACGCGGGCAAAATTGATGTAAAAACTAATATTTTCATTTTTTTGTGTATGTTATTACAGTTTTCTATGACACAGGAGATTTTTTTTTTATAACTGACGAATAATTACTAAGTTAGGGGTCTAGAATCATAACTATGCTGAATTTATGGTTCCAGCCGGTCGATTCTGTAAAAATCTCACCGTGAAATCATAAGTGAAGTGAGCACTTAATGGTGTTAATCCCTAGCGAATGACAGCTCACTTCACCCAAGCTTTCACGGTGAGATGGTTACAGAATCGCACGGCAGTTTGTGCTCTGGTTCAAAATGATTATGTCGCACCTTTAGAATTATAGAGACCTAATTTTTTCAAAATTGTTTCGAAATTAGGTCTCTATAATTGTAAAGGTGGGGTGTATAGAAGCTGAAAAAAAAAACATCATGAAGGATCTAATATTTCATTTAGAGAATAGTGTCTAAGTTTTGATAAATTATATTTAACCCTTTACCGCATAGGAAACCATATATGGTTTGACATGTTTACAGTTTATTTTACTCTAAAAAAATAAAAAAAAACTAGCGTATAAATCCTAATGGGGTTTGTTTTTCATATCATTAGCAATAATAAAACACAACTATTTTGTCTATCATCACATACCTCTTGGAAAAAAAAAATACACTAAAATTAATTCTGAAGCTTTAATAAAGACATTAACACTAAAAAAAATTTTTTTTGTCACTTATTTAATATATCATGCAGTAAAGGGTTAACTGGAGCAAAATTTTCGTAAACTCATTAATACCTTTTTCCATTCATCGCGTCAGGAGAACAATAAGCCCGGGGGTGGTGTCCTATGTTCTTTTGTCAAGCAAAGAGATTGTCGCAATAGGACTTTCCGTACTAAAATCTGAGATTTTATAATAGTAAGCTCAAAGCTGCTGTAGGCATGCTAGTGTAGTTATACAGCGTGTAACGGAAGGGGGGTATCAACCCTGAAGGAGGTGAATGTGCTCATGAAACTCAACAACTTTCCCCGAAGAACATAGGTCGAAATATGAAAAAAAAATTTGGCCCTCCCTTACAAAACTGACTATCAGCTGATTGATTTACTATGGGAAGGCCAAATTTTTTTTTCATATTTCGACCTATGTTCTTTAGGGAAAGTTGTTGAGTTTCATGAGCACATTCACCTCCTTCAGGGTTGATACCCCCCTTCCGTTACACGCTGTATAGAATATTGCATGAAATTGAGTTATTA
Organism: Eremobia ochroleuca; assembly: GCA_949629135.1. Classification (NCBI taxonomy): domain Eukaryota; kingdom Metazoa; phylum Arthropoda; class Insecta; order Lepidoptera; family Noctuidae; genus Eremobia; species Eremobia ochroleuca. Next base: position 3,963,221 of record OX451387.1, read on the forward strand.
AGTCTGAGGCACCTTCGGCGTCGGATCGATCATCATTTCGCGCTTTAGATGAGCAAGTGCATATTAATGAGTTCTTATAGCTAGACTGCGTAGTAAATAGATTGCTATCATTGGCATAATTGCTTAGTTAAACACTTTCTTGGAGTGTATACAACGTGTAACGTTAAATGCGCAAAACCTGAAAATAGTTTGATCAGAATAACGAGCAGAATTAATTGAACCACTTTTGAATATAGGTCACATTTTTCAAAAAATATTCATTAAAAACTCTGCCGTGTCTATTTATTAATAGGTCAAGCAAGCCAATGTCAGTGCGGCGGAGAGGCCCGGTGACGACTCCTCCCTCGGTAAAGCGTCGTCGCAGACGCAAGAAACGATGGCCAGTAAAACCAAAACAGCACATAAAACCTTTACAATTTTTTTAATGACTTATTTTCTCTCTGAAATAGGTCAATTGAATTAAAAATCAGTTGGGGTGTCTGAGGTTTTGCGCATTTAACGTTACACGTTGTATATATGATTGTAGGTGTGGCTACATATTGTACTCTTGTTTGGCTAATGAGTTTGCTCGATTGTTTCAATGTTTCAAATGTTTATTGTGTCTCAAATGCTACATTCTATACATAAGTTGAGACAGCCCCAGTAAGTAATCAGAGACACTTGTGTTGGGGATTGTCCTCGAACTCTTCTCTTTATACACATAAACTTACGCTGCTTTACGCCTTCTTCCCATGGGGGTAGGCAAAAACTACAGAATGCCACCTGCTGCGATCCTTACATACTCCTTTTGCGTTTATACATATGATCACGTTTATACATGACATATATCACACGCACGCCGTTTGAGAGTACTACGTACCTGACCTTTTTGAAGAACATCACCAACATACGAGTAGTCACGGTGGTTTTTCTTTATATTTAATTCGAAATTTCTAGTCTTTCTGCTTTTCTGCTTCACTTCTTTCGGAAATGTCAGAAAAAAATGCATGTTTTCATTCATCCTCTTACAGTGTAGGGCTTCTTGGAAGTCTTAATTAAAACTGTGTTTTGCGAAACCGATTTGGCATTCAGCATTAGCTTCTGCATCTGTATATCCTCTGTCCAGTTATTTCTTTGATGGTCTGGTTGATTCTAGTTTATCTTTTAGAATATAATTTCCTGTACCTAGTATATTTTAACGACCACTTCATAATAAGCAGAAAAATGAAATTGTTTTTCTTTAAATCCAAGATCAAGACAGCTCTTTCCTTACCGTGTGTTCAATCTGGATATTTAAATTTTTCAAACATACAGTTTATATTCAGAGTTCAATGAGTTCATTTCGAATAGCTTCATTATCTAGAAGCAAGAATAACATTTTTAATATCTGACCGACAGCAGATGCAAAGAGTAGGAAACCAGACGTACTTACTTCAAAATGCGAAAGATTTTTATATTTTATAGGCTGGTTACTAAGGAAAGTCTAGCCATCTGCGAGGTGTAAAATTAGATAACACGCTACGTTGAATGTTTGCGAAGAATATTGGAGTTGGCAGACTAGTAGAACACCTTTCAAAAGCACCAATATTTCTGTTTTCCTGATTTCAGTTCAGTCCTCTTACTGAATGATTTGGCTTAGTTGTGATTAACAAGGAATTAAAGCATCTCAAACTACGACATCCTGTGAGTCAGTTACAAAAAAACTATAGAAGACTAATCGTTTATGTAGCCAGCTCTCTACTCCCAGATTCTTATTGCTCTTTAATCAAGAATAACTATATATTTCATATCTTTCCCTCAATGCAATATTAATTTATTACCTTTCATTCCATTCACAATGTCGTTGATATTCCAGAAGCTCTCAACTCGATTTCAAATGCCGAGTGTCGAACTTTTTATGAAGTATTCCAATTTGCATGTTCGGGATCGTTCGAGCAAACATCTGACAGTCAATGGTATTGACATACGATCTATGACTTTCAAGTAGACATTTTGAATAATTATTATACTTACTTGTAAGTTGTCGACTTTACTGAAATGTCTATAGCGGAGTATTTGTCCTGTATATTCTGTTATTTATTGTTGAGAGGTGGGTGAACTTTTAAAGACGGGACTGTAAAGTTTATAAATAAATTCGATTGTATTATCGACATTTGCTGCTTATGTAGCTTATTGTTAGACTTGGAGTCTTGTACAATTAGCCTTAAAAGTCGTTCAACAAGTTATGGTTGAAATGTCTTTCTAAGACTATTGCTTTCGTACGACTGAAATATCATTAATGACAACAAATGAAACGCATAAAGAAGAAAATATTTTGAACGTTCCAATCAGTTCTAATACCCTTCACTGTTTTTATTATAACCTGTTCGAAGTTCAACTTTACGCGGCAAAATCAGCATCTGTCAACTTGAACTTTTTCACAGATTAACAACGGAATTTATCTATGTTAAGTGCAGTTTCAACTTATCGCCCAGTTTAGAGGCAATGTGTGACTGTACCTAAAGGACATTTTGTTACACATTTAGCCACGATAACGAGCTCGTCAAAAGACATATCCCTTTTCTAACATGTTCGTGAGTTAGAAGTTAAAATATCGTCTAATGACCTCGTAACCGTTGTGATTAACTCGTAAATTAAATGTGTCGACTGTCTGACGTTTGTCTATGTCTATGCTTTGTAAAAAGTTTGTCTTTGTTTTTTATATGTAAATAAAAGTTGGGAGGTTAAGGTGCGTTTGATGAATGTTTTTTTATTAATACACTTTTCTACAACTCGACAAATCCAGAAAAGGCAGTCCAGAAAAGGCAGTATCCTTTTCTGGACTGAACCTCGTTGGTCTAAGTTGTCGATTCCCAGGTCGGGGAAAATGTTAGTGTTTTTCCTATAAGGGATTTCAATAGCAGCCCTAGCTGAGTCTGGATTTGTACACGGTTGATGCCAATAGGCTAGGGGGCGCCCTATTACGTGGGACTGAATCTTAACCCTACAGGGTATATATAGTGTCCCACATATGGGACATACCGAAAAGCGTGTTATATGTATTTTAAAAATGGATCCAAGTAGCTTGATCTAGTGTTGACGAGATTAACTATTATGTTTTTGAGTTTCGAATTTAGTACCAGATATTTTGGATAGATCTGAATAAACAATTATGTTTATTCATTTATGTTTTCTTCAAATCGGTTGGTACTTTGAATACGATTAACGAGCGGCGTATAATAATCGCATAAAAATGATAAAATTGAATTTTTCACTGTCGAAATAATTAGTAGAGGTAAGTTCATGTTCATTTTGTTATTTTACGTGCTATCTTGTAATTTCATTTATACTACGTAACACAGATTCACATTATAATGCATAACGTGCCATACACAAAAACATACCTTTCATATTGAATTATGATTTTTCTAAATATTTTTTTCGAGAAATTGCATCATATTTGCAGGCTAATATATTTTTTTAAGCCGATATGAAAAATCATGCACTGTAGGGTTAACTGACGAAGTGCGGGTGTATTATAATTAGGTACACCTCTTCCTAGGGGTTACAGTTCTGATGTTTCATAACATAACAGTGTTCGGGTTCGGTAATTAACCACAAGTAGTGATAGTTAATCTACTCTTTCAAAAAGAATTCTTACCGCGTTTAGATCTTAATCTCAAGTCTCACGCTGTTATGTTTATTGTTGTTTATTTGTGCGCTGTATGACATTTATTCAACATTTTATTCAATGGAAGGGCGACAATAGTTATAACTCTGTTTACGGCCGGATGCGGGCACACACAAAGCTATTTATTACCATATGAATAGCATAACGAACTACAGATATAATTAACACCTTTTAGTCATGCAAATTCTGCTTTCGTTTTAATATTATTGAAGTATAAACTTAGTTTTTTTTTTTTTATAAATCGCAATAATAATTGGTGATTAGCGCCTAAATATTATTAAGTAAAATATTCTTCTTATAATCAGTGTAAATTAATGGCATAGAATAGTTAGGCATTCATTAATACTTTGTAGTTGATAATTAATAGTATTATTTTTTTTTTGCGAATTTTAACTCTCTTTTTGATAAATCGAAATAATAATTAGTAATTAACTACTAGATTATTTAGAAAAATGTTCTAATCTTATTGATAATCAGTTTAAATATACTAATTAACACTTTGTAGTAATAAATAGTATTTTTATTGTGATTTTTTCTGTTAGTTACAAATTGCCCTTAAAATATTTAATTAAAAATATCTAATCATACTTTCATTAGTAAAAAAATCATATCATCAAAAAAGTACGATAAGCCAGACATACTTAAAAAAAAAAACAAATCATTATTTTTAATGATCAAAAACTAGTAAGTATACCTATTTTTTCGATAACATTTAATTAACGACATCTACGGGTATGTTCTCGTTTAATGAATTGACATTATTAATTATATTCTTTACTTGTTTGTGTTTAAAATGTAGGCCTCGCTCACCTCACCATCGGCTTTCAAGTTTGTTAGCGCAAAACATTGAAGTTCAAGCAAGGCGTGTGTCGTAATTTAAGTTTGCAATAATGCATCAAGTAAATGACGGGTTGCCAGCCACTTTACGACCGCCATGTAACCATTTTCCGTCGGACAACATTTAATACGCGCTTGCGGAAAAGTAAGGCGCTGATTTAAAACCTTTCCATTTATTTTTACGAAAATAAAATGGCAACACTGGCTTTATTTTGTCGTCGTCCTGTATTTAATTTGACACAAAGTGAATCGAAATTTATATTTCGCGGCGTGTCAAAACACTTTGCTGTCATTTTATTTTCCTTTGTCTATGCCCAGATTTACAGTTTCTGTTTTTTACACAATTGTAGACTAATGTAGGTACGAGGTAAGAGATAAGTAACCAGGGTCGTCGGGTATAGTTGAAGATTAGTAAAAACCGATGGATGTTTTCGAATAAGATTTAATTTAATGAATAGTAAACAAACAGTTCATTAATCAAATTTAATTTCATTCGAAAACATCCATCGGTTTCTTACTAAACTTCCACTATACCCGACGACCCTGGTTACGTATCTCTTTTGGTGACTGTACGTAGTCTCCCTAGTAAACGCATAATGTTGTCAAGCATAAAATGTAAATTACGACTCGGCTTTGCATATCTGCGTCGGGGAACAGTAGTTGCACAACAATGGATACTAAAATGTATTCTATACTATGTAGACGTTCTAGCATAGTTACCCTATGCTAGTACGTCTAGTAACGCAGAGGGATCCGTGATTTCTTAAGTTAGGATTCGGTGACTGCGCCAGCTTTGGAAATACAAAAGAACAGCAATAAGGTTAGATCTTTTTAAGAACCCTGTTACATTTCTCAACTGAGCGCGCATTTTTTTTTTTTAAGTGCACCTAGCAGTTCAACCTATGAGGTTGTCGTCTGCTTAAATGGCTGGGTAATTGCGTAACTCACTATCAGTAGCAATGGGTTTCATTTTGACAGTTCAACAACATTCATTCCGTTAATTACGTTGCTGAGCAGACATTTTTGTCGAACATATGGAGCAATGGATTAGCAATATGCTTCAAAATTATTCAAATTGAGAGCAATAGTGTGTTACGCAATAATTTAGGGTGCGGGCTTGCCTGTAGATGCCTCAATAAATTAAGACCTTTAGCCAGGGCGAACGCGTATCAGCGAAATATACATAGATACCTAGTACCTACGTTTATTTTATTTATTAAAAAACCAGACTATCAATTTTGTTTTTATGATATTGTTTAAGCAATTATTGGAGATATTTGTGATATGAGAGAAATGGTTTTCATGGATTATATTCAAAAGAATCTGCAAATTAGAGCTCTCAATTAGCGAGAACGATTATTTCTAAATAAATAGATAAATAATAAAAAAAATATCGTTTAATTATTATTGTAGAAGAGAAAACGAACTATTTTTACCAATTAATTGTTATTTATACCAACCAACGAATAGTATTTAATTTCAACGAAAAATCATGCATTTACGCGCATTTTCGTAATATTCCTCTTAACTGTATCCATGTTACATACATAGATACAGTTAACCTTTAAGTTCTGACGTGGTTTAGCCAGGTCATAGATGGTGACGTGACGTATCTCAGACGGCTACATAAATAAATAATAAATAGTATGATTACGCACTTATAATCACATTATTTATTTAATATTTTCCATATATTATTTATTTACTTAGAATGTCATGTCTTGGAAAACAACAAAATATTCATAAGAGATCAACATTTATTTGATACAAATTAAGCAACATATATTTGGCACTCTTAACCCGGCGGTACTCGCTAGGTGTTTACATGCACGAATACTCGCTACCGGGTAAAAAATACCACATGATTTAAATGACATTATCTTGGAAAATAAGTTAGCTTTACAGACTTTAATGGCGTATTTAGTTTATCAATACTAATGTCTAATAAATAAAAGAAAATTGAAAGTTTGAATTATTATTTATTTCAAATTATAGCTTATCTTAAAAAAGAACGCAAAATTAAAAACAAAAATTCTTCATAGTCTTAGAAAAATCAACAAAAAAATTTTTTTCTTAGGTATCACGTAAAATTGAGATCAAAAATTATAAATCGACAGTGCTAGTGTAGTTGTACTCTGTGGTATTTTTTACCCAGTAGCGAGTGCCGCCGGGTTAAAGACACGTTCAAATTTATTCGGCCGACGTCTGTGAGACACCCACATCATTACTTAAAGGTTAAGAGGAGTATTAGAAGAGAGAGTAAGAGACGCCAGCACATCAAGCTATCCAAACTAAACTAAACTGCCAAATTTTCCCAATCAGCTTCGAACCTAATGCTTTAGCGATAGAGTTGAAAATCTATTAAAGAAATTTGACAGATTGTAGTAGCTTGATGTGCTGGCGTCCGTACATATGAAAATAATTTGGACTGCATTCGGTAGTCCTAGCGGTTGCTCTGCTTTTTTTGATTAAGTGATTTGTCTTCTTTCACAGAGCAACAGAACGACGTGATTTTTGGCATAGAGATAATTTATGGCCCATATAAAGACAAAGTCTTTTAACTATCTTAGAAAATCCCTAGCACAGGAATTAGGCTAGGAGCTAGAGCTAGTTCCTTCATAATCATTCTATGTAATCATTCCACAAACCTACGGAATCTTGGTAGGTAACTTGCAACGGACATTTGAGAAAGCGCATACATTTTTGCATGTTTATGAATAATAATTTGCAGACATGCACTAACATTGCACTGACGTCTGACTGGCCGAGGAATACCACAAACAATACGCTATTAGGATTTTACAAAAGTGTAAAAATATGCACCGTATATCAAATGATTTTTAAAAAGGAATCCCCGAATAAGTCATTGACTTATTGCGCCGCCATCTATGGTGCAAATCAACCGCGGAGAGAACAAAAACGTCAAATCAGCGCTGATAGATGGATAATTTTGTCTGCACTAATAGTAACTATTATTGCCATGTTTTGTTGTAAAGCTGACTACCAGTAATTATTTAAGTTAACAATGATTAAGTATAATTGAAACTTCTTTCTTATAAGATGTATTTATTAAAAAAGGATAAAAAAATATACACTGGATAACCTGCTTGTACTAAATTAACTAACAAACTATTAAAATAAAAATTTAATATCCTAAACGAATTTAACTAAAACTATTAACAAACTACTTACTTATTAGATTTAAAACGATAAATTAATTTAATACCGAGATGAAATCCATCTATGAGGTTGTTAGGAGTTTCAAAATTAATATGTTCAGAACTACTAACAATAAGTATTGATAACAGAAGCAGAACAAGAGACAAACATAATTATTATTAAATTGACTTAAGTCTAACTAATAATGCATTTATTAAAAGAAAAGTTTGGTCCTTGATCAACATAATGCTTATTTCATAAAACAGAATAATTATAACATTTTGGTATTCAAAAAATCTAAATCAATAGTTATTTATTCAAATTAGGCTGAGAATCAGTACTTTCCGAACGTCGAAATTCCATAACACAGTCCACCAAAGCGCTTTTCACCACTTACTAGTGCTTTCGCTGGGAAGAAGAAGCAAACTGGTTCAGTTAGAAAAACTTTATTCTAAATTCAAAGTAGATCGTGTGACGTAAATATTAGATATTATTATGACATTATTTTGTGCTATTTGCAGATAGGACTGTTAGGCAAGAAGATGAAGGATACTTAAATGTGAAGAACGTAGATGAATGAAATGTATATTCATAGTGCAAAATGGCATCTCTTAGCATATAGATTGTAACAGGTTTTGTCAAAAAAAAAAACAATATTGATATGCACATATTTAAATGTCAATATGGATATTGATGAGAACATCTAGGTATACAAAACTGTATATTTATTTCTAAGAACTAACAGATATTAAGATGCAAATGGGTTCAATAAATAAATTTGTAGTTGCAACATAATTTAGCTATTGTGAACTCAACCTTTGATACAGTACAGGCCTTCACATAAATGTTTAATTTTTAGGGTTGCGTACCCAAAGGGTAAAACGGGACCCTATTACTAAGACTCCGCTATCCGTTCGTCCGTCCGTCCGTCTGTCACCAGGCCTATCTCATGAACCGTGATAGTTAGACAATTGAAATTTTCACAGATGATGTATTTCTGTTGCCGCTATAACAACAAAAACTAAAAAACAGAATAAAATAAATATTTAAGGGGGCTCTCATACAACGGACATAATTTTTTGCCGTTTTTATAGATAATGCTACGGAACCCTTCTTGCGCGAATCCGACTCGTACTTGGCCGGTTTTTTATAAGTAATTAGTAAACAGCTGATTTTGTTTTCTTGATTTCAGAGTTGGTCCCATAGTAAAAGTTGTTCATATTCATAAGTAGAACACCATTTAAAAATTTCGAGCAAAAAAAAAAAAATCATTGACTTATACTGGATAAGTCAATGATTCTATAATTTTACCTGATGCTAGGGATTGACGCTATTGACAGCTCACTTCACTTAAGTTTTGACAGAGATATTCTTACAGAATAGCACTGCAGTTATTAAACAACACGATCAATCTCAGAAGATCCATTGGCCAGCACCCTAATTGCGTTACACACTATTACTCTCAATTTGAATCATTTTGAAGCATATTGCTAATCCATTGCTCCATATCCTGGAAAAATGTGTCTGCTCAACAACATAAATAACCCAATGAATGTTGTTGAACTGTCAAAATGAAACCCATTGCTACTGATAGTGTGTTACGCAATTGCGTAACACACTATCAATTAATTACCCTGCAGATCCATGGTGGATCTAGTGACGATTGTTTTATTTTTTTATGCTTATGATTAGCTGTCGCATAATAATACTTTACCACACCCACTTTTAATAAATTTCAACTCTTCGTTCGCACTAATTTTCCGTAAACAATTATAAACGCACTAAACTGCGATGTCAATATGACAGATATATTAATTTATTACTCATATTCGCTTATATCAAAAAGATTCATCATGTAGGTTGAATAAGATCCATCATGGGTCTGGCAGACGGCTCTAATGTTTTATGTTTAAAAAAAAATCTCAGTAGAACCACATCTTGAAATCAAGATCCAATGAGAAAACAATCGTCACTACATCCATAATGAATCCGGCCAGTGGATCTTCTGATATTGAACGAAACAACAGCAATGTTGTTCTGTAAATATTTTACCGTGAAAACTGAAGTGAAGTGAGCTTGACGTGAGATGTCAATAGTATCAATCCCGAGCATCGGGTGGAATGACATCTCACTTCACCTGAGTTTTCACAGTGTAATTTTTGCTGAAAAGACTTATCTTGCCTACGTAGTGCTAGATACTATACCCAAGTAAAGATTGATTATTTCAAAAATAAAATAAACCAAGAAGACGCAAACCAATTCGCCTCAAGAACGCGGAAGCAACAAGTAGGCAATTTGACAATATAATTGTACAAAGGCAATAACATAAAGCTTATTGATCGAGCCAATAAAACAATTCAATTTGCTTGTAATGTGAACAACATTCCATCTCGTTAATATTCCCGATCCGTCCAACGACCGATAACAATCTCGGGTGCTCCCAAATTTTACGACATTTTTATTATTTCACAAGCGGCACTTACAAAGTGACTCCGAAAATATAAACATTTTTTAAACATGTGGCGTTGGCAGAACGACCAAAAGGACTGAAAATATATATTTTTTAAATATGGCAACCGCAACTCTAGATAACACCCTTTACCACGAAACGATTCTTGTTAAAATATACACACTACCCGAATACGATCGTAAAAGTTATTCTTTTTCTTAGCGAGTAAGTACTCAATAAAATTAATGTGGATTAGTTAAGGTACCTAGAATAAACCACTGAAGTTGTTGGTTTGTTACTCATAATTTGTTCATAGTTAGGTTATATTAATAGTACACATTTATTCCTAACCTTCTATTCCGCGTTTCTAAAAAAAATGTTCCTCAATGAGTGAAAACCGCATCAAATTCACTTTCTATATCCGCAATTAAAACAAACGCTTTCATTTACTTTTCCCGTACCATAATGTTTTTTTTTTTTAAATCTTCTTGTTTTTTAATTCTGGCAACATTTTTCCAGCTAATCTTTAAGACAAGTTTGAAATTAAAGTGGCCGTTGCACGCGACGATACCTTTTATGTTGCATGCCACCGAAATCGCAATTCGTACGAAGACATTGAAAAAACAGACAATTCATTTAAAATCTTGAGCAGAGCAGCTGAAGTGGAAAACATTGCAATTAGTCGTGTTATGCCTTCTCTTATTACAAGCGTCATATTTAGCGTTTATTGACTAGCAAACAACTGTTTTATTGCCATTAATTTATATTCTGACTGCCTCGTTGGTCCAGTGGTCGCAAGCGCTATAACTGTTGCTGCTGGGTTCGATTCCCAGGTCGGGTAAAGTTGTATTGGCTTTTTCTATCAGCAACTTCTCAGTAGCAGCCCGGAGTCTGGATTTGTGCCTGGTTTATGGCAATAGACTCGCCCCCTATTACATAGGACTTCAACATATCTGGCGAAATGTGTGTGTACTATACGGTACTTACATCTCTGCCATACCCTTCAGGGAATCAAGGCGTGCCGTTACGTTATTTGCACTCAGCAGAATGTGGTTGACACACTTACGTCAAAGGAGATGTTCCAGAAATGTATGGAGCCTGGGCTAGCACTATGTACACCATATGTAAATATTGCTGTATAATACTGTAACCGCTTTTTATTGTTAATTTTATTTAATTTCACTTCATTTCAATGTACCATTCAAATTAACTTTGTCAAGGAGAGCAACACAACATAAAATTAAACATGGTGGATCAGATCGTACCGGTAGCTATGCGAAAAATGTCATTTTGACAATGACATTTGATTGACGTGTATCACGTTATAAAAAAGCAACACGAATTTCGAAAATCTTGGGTTTCGGTTTCGATAAAGTATGAATACAAGAATTCTACTAGACTGCGGCAGCACATCTTCTATATCACCTATTCTACCAGTAAACTGGGTCGCAAAAAAAACAATCACTGAAAACTCCAAAACACGTCCAATTCAATCCTACAGCAAAGAAAGACTCCACAGACTCACAGACGTCACTTCTTAAAACTATCAAAGTCGTTAAACGCCATGTCAAACACAACTGTCATGGCTGCCCTAAAAATAGGGTTAACTTATTAAAAAACTTTTCAAATGATCATTTTTGTACGCCTGTACCCTTCTTCAAATTAATTTGTCATTATTTTTATAAAATTCCCCTATTTTTATCCTATTTATCTATGTAGTGTACATATTGGTAGCCCAAAATCAAACATCTCCTTTAATTTCAAAGCACATGAGCTCTTGTCTTTTTCTATATGGCAACATGAAAGAAATATATTTAAAAAGTTACAAGGCTCAAGATAAATCCCGTAGCCAAAAAAAAAAAAAAAACGCAGAGCAAAAATAAGCAGACTTCTAAATAAAATGTCGGGCAGCGGTAGAGGGTGCTCTTATCGCCTCCGCTAAGTGGGGTAATCATTTCATTTCATGCCACTCAGCCTCTCTAAGCGTTAATATTTTCGCAGTAACCCCTCAGACTCAGGGCTGCCACGTATTTACAATTTTAAAGATCATTTGAGGGAAACTTCTTACCTCCTTGATATTTACTGAATAACGGTCTTGTTAAAATATGAATTTTTACTCATTTTAAATAACATCACGTCATCTGCATTTTTAATTGGGTATACCCAATTATAGAATCGGAAATGATTATATAACATACATTATGGAGTATTATGTATAATTATATTAATTTTAGTAGCTTGGTGTGCTGGCGTCTGTACATATTTACCACAGATCATAACATGTTATGATCTGTGATATTTACAGTACATAAACCAAAAACATTTTTTTTTGTCGGTCGGTCGGTTTGTTCCGGCTAATCTCCTAAACGGCTGGAGCAATTTTGATGACATTTGGTATGAGGTTGCTTTGAAACCTGGGGAAGGATATAGGCTACTTTTTATTGACATACCACGCGGGCAAAGCCGCAAACGGGAGTTAGTAACATAAAATTATTTAGAATAACCAATTCTGCAAATGATCATTAAAAATTGGCAACCCTATCTAAACCAACGCTGTACATACTAAGTTTAATTGAACAGATCGCATTCAAAAGGAAAGCGTGCTTAGTTAAATAGCTTTCAAGCAAACAAGAAGTCTTTGATTACGCTCAATAAAATTACATTTTCAATTCGATTGTGCCGATAACCCGGAAAATTCTGAACGTATATACGACCTTTTGCAAAATACTACAGAATGAAATACATAACATGGCATAACAACGCGCCTGTATTTCTTGAAGGGCTGGGCAGAGGTGGACCTAGATACAGTACACAGATATTTCGCAATCTATCTAATACGGGGCGACCCTATTGTCATCATCATCATCATCATCATCTGCCTAGCCTTTTCCCAACTATGTTGGGATCGGCTTCCAGTCTAACCGGATGCAGCTGAATACCAGTATTTTACATGGAGCGACGGCCTATCTGACTCCACAAACCAGTTACTGGGTAATACGATACCCTTTGGTAAGACTGGTTGTCAGACTTTCGGGCTTCTGACTACCCGTAACGACTGTCAAAGATCCACGAATGACAGCTGGGACCAACGGCTTAGCGTGCTTTCCGAGGCACGGAGGGGTCTCAGTATGTAAAGATGGTCACCCATCCACAAGCCAACCGAGGCAAGCGTAGTTTAACCTGATCGAACGACCTGTGCGGCTGTTATTATTTAGCCACGGGCTCTTCCTATTGCCATTAAACAGGCAGAAAAAGTCGGAAATTCTATAAATACGGATAATGTGTTAGAATTATGAGTCAATGGAGTGGGTAATAACTCCTTTTTCCCATGGGGTGTAGGCAGAAACTACAGAACGCCACCTGCTACGCATACTTACCCCCTTACTAATAAACGTTGTATAGCGTCTGTATAGTTACACAACGCTTTGTCTTCTTCTTCCGAAAGTCTATTACTGACGACTGAAAGAGAGAAGTCGGTGTGTAACTATTTTTTTTATTTTTATTTTTACTGCTAAATGGGCCTGCTCGAGGCCTCGATCACGCCTGATGGAAAGCGATGGATGAGGTCTGTGATGTGAAACGTGGAGGAGAAGCGCTGAGTACGACTCGTCGGGATATCAACCAAGTGTGGATGGTACGCTGCATTACGTCTGGTTCTCCGGTGGTTAAAGGGCGATCTGATATAGTACGTTTATTTGTAAGGGGGTTAGAGTGGGTTACTTCTATGTGAAAGTTACTTTAGGCATTGACTGATAGTCCTGTCAGTCAGAAAGCTGTCATATTCAAACAAAACCCCGCGGAATCTATAAAAAAGAAAAACTAAACTAATATTATAAAGAGAAAATATTCGATTCTTTTTATGTTGGTTTGTTACGCTTTCACGCTAAAACGGCTTTACTGATTTGAATGAAATTTAGCACATAGGTAGACCTACACTTGGACTAGGACATAAGATACTTTTTATCCTGATATTCCCACGTGAACGAGAGTTATTCGCGTGAAACCGCGGGACGCAGCTATTGAGAATAAAGCGACCTGCCGTGCGATTGTGTAACCATCTCACCGTGAAAACTTGGTGAAGTGAGCGTGGAGTGAGTCGTCAATAGTGTCAATCCCTAGCATCAGTATGACTCACAGCTCACTCTAAGCTCGCTTCACCTTAGTTATCACGGTGAGATTTTTCCAGAATCGACCGGCTGCAACATTAATTTGATAGTAAGCATCAGATGTAATCTGCACCGAATATGATGAAGCTAAAATGGTTTAAACCCACGCAACTGGAGCTACACCAAAGAACAATGAAATATATAGATTTTCTCATCCTAAAGTCCATCACAGAGTCCATTATTCATCGACTTTTCAACACCACTGTGCACCATCTTCGGTCATCGCACTGTCGAGGTATCTATTATCTGTAATCGATAGTGACCCAAAACGATTATCTATAATGGAATGATATAATTTCCAAATAGGTACCTTGGACGCTGTTTATTTGTGAAAACTACATAATTAGAGACACGACGCCGGTCGACCACCTGCGTAGAGTACATTAGGTCGAAAATTACCCAGAAAACACGAACCACAGAGCGGGGGGACACTTGAAGAAATGTCAAATGACCACGCAGGTACATAACGTTGGTAACAACACTACAATTCCGAAAGAGTTTCAACTCCGTAGAGTTTGTATTCGAAAGTAAATTTTTAAGGGGAAATGTCGATGGCTCAATAACTTTTTGAATGTGTGGTCATTCAATAAGCGTATCGTATCAACGTGTAAGACACTATCAAAGCTTGTTGATTGAACTTTCTCCGCTAACCCACCCGCGTAAAACAAAGACCTTCGATATTTTCATATCAAGTTGGGCTTTTCTAATCAATGAATATGAATACAATAATTTTCGTTATCGGCTAAGAATACTTTCTCATGTAATAAATATAACTTGACACAATAATCTATCGGGTACCATTGTTTGCATATCTCACGAGAGACGGATTAGTGCGGTTACCGTGCGAGTTAAAATAGTACACGCACATTTAGTGCGCTATCATCGTAGGTGTGAAAGAGAAAGGGCATATAGAAACTTTGTTGTAATTACTTGGACCACACGCGCGATCTCGCACCGACTATTACAGAATACTTTTTGTAGGAAAATAATAATCGAGACAATGAAGTCATCAAACGGACTCGAGTAATCGAGTTCGCCCCACTAATCGAGTGCGGTCCCACAAAGTGATGTTATTGTCCCCCCGGGCCTAGACAACCTCTTTTCGGACTTCGGTGCGTGGAACAGGGTAATAAAAGTTGACATAACGTAGGTACGGTAATTCGTGAAATCGTGACACTAGACTATTTTACTCTTGAATTTATTTTGTTTAATTGTTATTTTTGTACGTTTTTCTTTCAGTTTGCAGACGTTAATTAGTTTTATTCTTTGCGTGACAACTGCACATCTAACGGCCAATGCACACTTCGGAAACACGGGCGCTTGGTGATAGATTACTTCTTGTACAGACGCCAGCACATCAAGCTACTACAATCTAAAATTTCTTTAATACTTTTTAACTTTACTGCTAAAGTATAAGGTTCAAAGTTGATTGCGAAAACTTGACAGTTTCAGGTAGCTTGATGTGCTGGCGTCTGTACAAGTTTGTGCGATAGAAATTCACAGTCTGTCAATTATTGTATGCATTATAAATAGGTAGACTATGGTTTGGTCGGCAGATAAACAAAGTACCTAATGGATAAATTAAATATGTTTTGTTCCGTTTTCTGCAGTTATTACTTATTGTATTATCCCTAACCACAGTAAAAAATGCTATATTTACTTTAATTATTTAGTAAGTAGGTGGGTCAATTATAAATTACATAAGTAGGTACAGACGGCGACACATCAAGCTATAAATTTCCAGTTTTGTCTGACCTCGCATTGAAGTTTTTCGTACAATCAGAAGTCCGATAATACTGCGGGGTACTTGCGTAACACACTAACAGTAGCAATCCCTTTCATTTTGACAGTTCAACCACATTCATTGCGTTATTTACCTAGTTGAGCAGACATATTTCTCGAACATATGAAGCAATGGATTAGCAATATCCTTCAAAATGATTCAGATTGTAATTGGTAGTGTGTTCATAATCATAATCATTTATTTGTTCATTACATTTTGGGTAGTTAAATAAGGTCTTAAATAAAATGTGTTTCACCAAAATCTACCAATTGAAGCATATGAACAGAACACAGCACAGTCCACTAGTAAGCTTAATATTAATTATTTGTCAAATTCATTACATTAATTATCATAAATCATTTAATTGGATTAAGATACTATAATATACAAAAGCTAATTGAAAAAACAAATACAAAATAAAATATAATAAATGTTGGTATATAAAATCATGTCAAATTGTCTTCAAGAAATGCTTCAATACTATAGTAACACCTGCTGCGTGTTGCGCGTGTTGTTGCGCGATTAGGGTGCTGGTTATGTATAGCTTGATCTGTAGCCGTGCGTATCTACTTATAATATTTTCCACGTACAGACGGCAGTACATCAAGCTACTACAATCTGTCAAATTGCGTTAATAGATTTTCAACTTTATCGCTAAAGCATAAAGTTCAAAGTTGATTGGGAAAACTTGACAGTTTCGGGTAGCTTGATGTGGTGGCGTCTGTACATTAATGAGTAGGGTTAGGTACCTACTCATTTAAAATAATATTGTAACTTAACTTATTATGTTTATTGCTAGGTGACGTAAACGGTAACCTAATACAAGAATTTAATAAATACATATCCTTGCATTTAAAAAAAACTGTTTTCGAATCTAATCTGCCGTTATTTGTGGTATTGCGTGTGGTAATAATTGCAGGTAAAAAGTCATTAAAAATGTAATTAATTATATTCAGATGTTGAATTGAAATATTGAGCCGCGAAATCCAACAGCTGTGCATAATAAATCAAAATCTTAAAACAAACGCCGCATGAATTAAAACCTCTTTCAGAAAAAGTGTAATAAAATAACAATTCGAAAACTGAATCCCTCTCCAATAAAAAGTAAACCACGCAGTAATCGGTAATGACTGCTGGCCAGTTACAATCGAATCTATTAAAAATAACCGATTGTTATAATCGATTCCTATAATCGCCAAGCCTACAAATTAGCCTTTGAATAAACCATCAAAGTAGGAGCAAGTGTTTCCGCTGGCGGAAGAATCGACCGCCTGTGACTGAGCGAGCGGCTACCGTTCCGGACGATTCCTCTTTCCGGCAAACACAACACTGACCCTGTATAACTTGTTTATGGTGCTGTTATAATATAAGGCCTTATGGGCAACGTACTGGAGAAATAATGAACTAAATAAGGCAGAATGGTACAATCCTCTGTACCCGACTACGGCGATGCAAAAAAGAGGGTTATGATTTTGACCAGTATGTATGTATGTTCATCTGTTCCCTCATAACTTCTAAACTACTGGTCATAAATTGACAAATGTGGTATCTTTAGAAACGTTTTAACCGTCCACTGGTTATAAGCTATGTGACGTCACACCAAATTAAATATGGCGCCCTCTAGAGGTCATAAAGTAAAGAATTTTAAAATAAATATTTTGGGATGTTGCCTTGTTGGGTATCAAATGAAAGGGTTTCAAAAATATAAATATTACTGAAATAAAACTTTTAAATCGACAGTGAACATACTTTATAAATAGATATGAAAACATAACCTTATGGCCGTCCACTGTCTCTTAAGATACAGGTATATCCTAGTTTAAGAGACAGGGTAACGTAAATTGTCAACAGATGTACTTCATTTACTTAATTCAACATGTTCTAACATACAATGAAGTTACATAACCTTGTATATTTTACTTGAAACTAGTTTAAGTTTGTTTTCTCATCATCTGTACCATTTGCTCAATAAACAATTTATTATTAAAAAAAAAAAAAAAAAAAAAACCCCAAAATAATTAAATGAAAAATAAATTTAAAAACTAAAACCCGATTACTGAAGGGGATGAAACAAGAAAGTACCTTTCCGTGGTCGCATGCTACCTACCATAACTTATAAGTATGTTGGTATAGTGACATGCGACCACGGGAAGGTACTTTCTTGTTTCATCCCCTTCAGTAATCGGGTTTTAGTTTTTTAAACTTATTTTTTGCTTTTATAGACCAGACTGTGCGCGGTACTTTATGGTTTTATCTAGAACTAGCATCCGCCCGCAACTTCGTTTGCGTAGAATTCGGAATTCCCGCCGTTTAAATCCTATTATTTATTTATTTTATTTATTAAAACTTTATGCACAAGTAAAAAAAGTACTGTACAAAGGCGGACTTAATGCCTGAGGCATTTTCTACCAGTCAACCTTAGGGTGATGCAGAGACAAAATATGGTAGGTGCAACATACGGGATAGATAGCTAGGAAATTACTATACAATACAAGAATTAATAACAATACATAGATAGATACATATATGTATACATACATATATACATACATATATAGGTACATACATATAAACAAAATGAACTGTCTGGAGAAAAATTATGGGTACAGGGGAAAACGAATCCAGCATATCAGCGTTGGGATGTTACGGCAAACTTCTGACGGATATGTTCACGTGCCTTCACTTTAAAAGATAACCGACTGGTTGCCGTCCTGATGTTCAGAGGGAGCGCATTCCAAAGAAAGACTGCCTATTACCCGTTTTCCCGTAGGAATGAAGCATTTTCCCGCGGTAAAAAGTAGCTTATGCTCATCAGGGATAATGTCGGCTTCTAATGGTAAAACAATTTTTCAAATCGGTCCAGTAGTTTCGGAGCCTATTCAATACAAACAAACAATCAAATCTTTCCTCTTTATAATATTAGTGTAGAATTATTCGTCTGGGAATATTAAAAGGAGTTGTTATACGAGTACGCACTTTGTAAGTCAAACTAATTAGATACTGGAGATAAAGTTACAAATCTCCCAAGAGAACTTTAAGTATAATCTAACGACATGCTTAAATAAATTAATTTAGTAGGTGTAAATGTTACTATTTTATCGTCAATTTCACATGAAAGTCAAAACTACTTACTTACTCATTCATATTACTCGTATGAGGTACTCAAAGCATCTAAAACTCACAAGTTTCGAAATTTAAATTTAAATCCCATTTTAAACACGATTAATATTAAAACAAATTTCGAGCTTCAACCCTTCTTCTGCCGCGTGACTCGGTGAGTCATGGATTCGGACTTCATAATAAAATAATCTAGAGTCAACGGCAAGGCGTTGGCGGCTCCTCTGCGCGCCGACTTGACAACGATACAGATTTATAGGACAACTAATTTATTTAGTATTAAGTGCTGTACTCCACACAAAGCTAAAGCAAACATAGCAGGTTATTTCCAAGCTCCTAATGAGTTACATATTTTTATCTTAATCACTTTATGGTCCCACAGATCCATTAAACTTAAAGTCGAACGTGTCGAGGTGTCTGTGCCTCGTTCTTAATGATAAGGAAGCAGGTTATGATGTCTCAATTTACTCCATTTATTTAACTTGTAACTTTTGACGTACAAATTAGCAGCTCTCAATGTATTTTGCAGAAAGACATGCATATTACTGGCTTACATACTTGGATTTATTTAATTAGTTTGAAGTAAAAGTGAGCAAAATAAAGAGCATTATCATCCAACTCAAGATGGAGGTTTGCCTTACAGAAATTATTATATTGCCTCGGCCGCCATCTTAGATTTCCCACTTATATTTAGTACACAGTAAATATGTCGAAGATTAAGTTGCATTTATAGCCCTGCCTTCACGCGTTGACCGACCAACGGCAAGGATTTACATCCATTGCTCTCTTAATAACAAGTTAATTGAAGCTCTTAAAATGTAAAAGCAGCGATGGAAGTGGTTCTTTATGAGTATAGCCGTGTTGAAGTGTTCAACGCGGGCGTGAAACTTTGTGGTCATCTGGTGGCTTG
Organism: Eremobia ochroleuca; assembly: GCA_949629135.1. NCBI lineage: Eukaryota > Metazoa > Arthropoda > Insecta > Lepidoptera > Noctuidae > Eremobia > Eremobia ochroleuca. Next base: position 3,983,291 of record OX451387.1, read on the forward strand.
CAGGTGAATGGTTTGCTTGTAATATGGGTTAATATTGTCGTGAATGTGATAGGCCGTGTCTTTTGAATTGTTTTCAAGCCTTTAAAACTGCTGAAACTATCTATGGAGTCAATAAAATCGACAGATGTGTGATGTGTCATTGTAAAATGAACGTTCAATTTACTGCACAAGTCTGTTTTTTAAGCAACCTTTCCCCGACATTAGGTATGTTCTACTTTCGGAGGGTCAATTAATATCCAAATAAGGAGACATGCCCGTTAGCCAGTATTGCGGAGTCACATTTACTCATGAAAAACTAAGTTTTATTGTTTATTACCTAGCCACAATCTTCAGTATAAAATACTAGGATTCAAATTACGATTCTATTCTCTCTTCTACAATCGCCATTCATTCGCTCCATATAAACTTCCTTATTTCACACGATTCCCATAAAACGATAGCATATTTGGTAAACTGCAAACTTGGAATGCACTCGAACGCCTTTAATAATAATCTAACCCGTTTCTTTTTGCTTGCCAGTGGTCGGATCGAGATTCCCGCCAGATAAATAAAGGATGACGCATAAGCGAATTCTTTTATAATTAGACAATCCAGTCGGGATGCCGCATGCTGGTCAAAATTGCCCATATCTGGCGGGGAAAGGGTTAACTTTGGCGCGAAACAAAGATTGATTATCGTGAAACTAAAGTTCGAAAGGTTTAATTATACGTTCAGTGTGCCCGGAGTTGTTGTTCTGTTACTTTTTGCGTTAGAAGCCTTTAATTTTGTTAAATTTTCGGCGGAATATTGTTGTATCATAATTACTGTTTCGGTAAAGATCCGGTGGAAGTATAATTGTAGATGTATAATATATGTCTCCTTTTTGTTTATCTTGAGCAAGGTGTTTCATAAATTGATATCTGCCGGGCGATTCTGTAAAAATCTCACCGCGAAATCATAAGTGAAGTGAGCACTTAATAGTGTTGATCCCTAGCGAATGACAGCTCACTCTATGCTCACTTCACCCAAACTTTCACGGTGAGATGGTTACAGAATCGCACGGCTGAATTTCAGTTACCTAGAAAGCTGTTTTATTTAGCTTAACGTCGAAAACATTATATTCTTTCGTTTAGTAGCTGTTGCTTTCAGATATTGTAGAGATTCAAGAAAATTTTTAGTGTCCTTGATTTGTGTTTTCTCTACCTTCAATTTCACAGCTCCTTTCTCTTTATAAACACCGAACACAATACAAAGTTATCATTCTATCGACCTAGTAGGGTACGCGACTACGCGTCGTGACAATAAAAACACCGAGATAAAATCTTAGAGCTACCAAAAACACCGATGACCGTATCTGTAGTGTGAAGAACAGCATTAGGACAGACTGTAGACAATGCAGAAAGGCGGAGAAGGTCTACTGTATGTTTGGCGAGGTCACGCACGGAGCTAGAATCGTGATCCCCGAAGACACGTAGTGCTTCTGGCCAGGTGCTATGAACTGGGGAAAGGTGATTACCACTTTAGGGATGTTTTTGTTGCAGAAGTAACAGTATTGTCGCATACGTGCATGGCAGCAGCATAGAAACCGAATATACATACGCCAGCACATCAAGGTACCCGAAACTGTCAAATTTTCCCAATCAACTTTAAGCCTTATGGTTTAGGTATAAAGTTGAAAATCCGGTAAAGAAATCTGACAGATTGTAGTAGCTTGATGTGCTGGCGTCTGTACGTAGAAAATATTATAAGTAGATACGCACGGCTACAGATCAAGCTATACATAAATCAGCACCCTAATGGCGCAACACACTACCAATCACAATTTGAATCATTTTGAAGGATATTGCTAATCCATTGCTTGCACGTCTGTGCTTCTTCGTTGTGTCGATGGCACGAAAGTGTATTAAATTTTGTTGGCCCAAAACTTCGTCACTTACACAGCATCGGCGGTGGCAGCGCAGAAATCGCTGTGGCTGCATTTTTTTTTTACCACAGACTCACATGGGGCCCAATGTAATACTAAACAAAAGGCTTATAACTGAAATGGCTGTAGGTAAGCCAATAGAACCATTAATTTCAACAGAATAGATATCACGTGTACGTATATTGGTTTAGCAAAATTGTTTGTCCTGTGTTGACCAAACAAAACACCTCATATTGGAAAGGTCCAAGCAATGATTGAAGCCTGAGAAATAGGACATGCAATAGCCTAAACCAAATAGCTAAAGTCGTTCGGCGTCTATGTAGAGAAGCTTCAATTCCATTTTACGAGTATTCTACCTCCTACTTTATGTAGGCGTAAGCCTTGAGTGTGAGTGGGCCTTCTTTACCTCTTTATTATGAAGACGAAGCACCGTATTTGTCCACGCACGTCACGTAGGGCCACACGAATTCCCTTACGAGTGACGACCTTATATTTATGCGTAGACGGTACGCATTCCAGAATACTTGCTCTTCTTATAACATTATTTTACTTCTAATTTTCAAAGTGAAAACTTCTTTAGGCGTACTTTGCGTTCTTTCTGAATAGTGAACGGCACGAAGTACGTAGGTACTCTCTAAAGGGTGTCTCAGTAAGAGTGCACTTTTTCATTTTAAAACAAAAACCAGTATTTTATGACAGAGTTGTGATATTTTTAATGTATTGTAAAGAAGACATGTTCCGATTAAGTATGGAATAAAATATCCGGCAAATGACCCCCACGGTTCCGATGACAGGCCATTACTCTTTTCATGAAATTTTCCATGACTTGCACAGAGATGTGGCTGTATCTCACCGATGACGCGTTGGATTTCCGATTTGAGCTCAGGAATTGTTTCGGGTTTATTCGCATATACCCGAGATTTCACAAAACCCCAAAGGAAAAAATCGCACGGCGTTAAATCGCACGATCTAATTCTCGGCTAAAAATTTGGCGAAGTTTGCGAGCGGTTTCAGCGTAACTTTCCACATTTTTGTAATGAGTTTTCACAATTATAACGCGTTGATCTTTCGAAAAGCTCTCCATTTTTAATAATCGGAATAAACAGAGGTCACAGCTGTCAAATTTCAGAGTTGCAACTTGCATGAAAAAAAAAATATTCCAATTTTAAAAAGTGCACTCTTACTGAGACACCCTTTAGTTTAGTGTAGGCCGAAGTTACGGGAAATTCCTACTCCGTATCATTAACAGACATAAGATTAGTCCGGGACCCGAATTAAGAATGAATGACACCACGACTTGACAGCTGTCCCTACTCCCGATATGTTTTGCCCGTCCAGGAAAGTCAACTAACCGGGTGTAGGTTTCACTTCTAAGTTTCGAACTACTTTCGAACGGGCCCGTATTCTCGTAGTCGGCCTCCTGAACCTTCACTGAACGTGACGCTGAATCGGGTATACTCGGCTCCAGTTGATCGTTGACGCTGAATCGCGTAATACTCGGCGCTGAATCGGGTATACTCGGCTCCAGTTGAACGTTAATGCTGAATCGGGTATACTCGGCTCCAGTTGGTCGTTAATGCTGAATGGGGTATACTCGGCTCCAGTTGGTCGTTAATGCTGAATCGGGTATACTCGGCTCCAGTTGGTCGTTAATGCTGAATCGGGTATACTCGGCTCCAGTTGGTCGTTAATGCTGAATCGGGTATACTCGGCTCCAGTTGGTCGTTAATGCTGAATCGGGTATACTCAGCTCCAATCGTAAGTTTACACTACTATCGTGTGGTCATAAGCACACGTCCTATTTTTCTACGCCAGTAGCAGTTTTGTGAAGGAATTTCAAATGTGACAGTTTTAGTGACTTAGCTTAAACTAGCGTGTCACTGGAATATTTTAGTATATTACGGCTATTTGTAAGCGAAATCATGCGTGACCATGTTGAGGTAAGTCAGTGTGTTGCTTGCAGACGCATTCCTAAGCTAATGGTGTTAGATATTATCGCACGAACGGGCCGAATCGTAGACTGGTGCAGTTTAGGGTTAAAGTCCAACGTGTACACGATATTTTAGTAAATAATTAAGATAAGAACCATCCAAAGGTTGTCTTTAAAAATCGCTTTTGGCGATAAGACTACCTATTTTGACACCCTATGTAAAATTTCTATATTTACATCTTGATTTCATATGGTGTACATAATAAAGAGAATTCTATTCTATTCTATTCTACAGGAACATCATCTGCCTAACCTTTTCCCAACTATGTTGGAGTCGGGCTTCCAGTCTAACCGGATACAGCTGAATACCAGTATTTTACATGGAGCGACTGCCTATCTGACCTCCACAACCCAGTTACTGAAATGCGATACCCCTTGGTAAGACTGGTTGTCAGACTTTCGGGCTACTGACGACCCGCAACGACTGTCAAAGATCCACGAATGACAGCCGGGACCAATGGTTTAACGTGCTTTCGGAGGCGACGGAGGCACGGAGGGATCAATAATTTTTGTGTGGGGTCATAGACCTGAGTTTATGTAGTTACTTAACCCGGCGGCACTCGCTACTGGGTAAAAAATACCACAGAGTACAACTACACTAGCACTGTCGATTTATAATTTTTGATCTCAATTTTACGTGATACCTAAGAAAAAAATTTTTTTGTTGATTTTTCTAAGACTATGAAGAATTTTTGTTTTTAATTTTGCGTTCTTTTTTAAGATAAGCTATAATTTGAAATAAATAATAATTCAAACTTTCAATTTTCTTTTATTTATTAGACATTAGTATTGATAAACTAAATACGCCATTAAAGTCTGTAAAGCTAACTTATTTTCCAAGATAATGTCATTTAAATCATGTGGTATTTTTTACCCGGTAGCGAGTATTCGTGCATGTAAACACCTAGCGAGTACCGCCGGGTTAAATATCAGTTTTCTTTTGTGTTAACTTCACAGAAGTGATGGGTTTCGATATCTACTAAACATGATAAAAAAAAGAAAACAGCCGTGCGATTCTGTAACCGTGAAAACTTGGGTGAAGTGAGCGTGGAGTGAGCTGTCATTAGGAATTAACACTATTGACACTGCTCACTTCAAGCTCACTTCACTTATGATTTCACGGTGAGATTTTTACAGAATCGACCGACAGATTTTTCGTGTCATACTTCAAGTAACAACACTACCAGCAATCGTTTACCCCCAAAATTCCATAAAATATATTGTGTTTTAATTTAATCGTTTAGATATCGATACCCAACACGTCTGCAGAGTTTCGCTAGCTAATCTAGTTTGACCCCGCATAAGCACCTAAATATTTTCAGTAACTGATACAAGGTTTTTAAAGCTATATTCGTGCTTCGAAGAACTAGAGTTTCATGTCGAAAATAACTTAATTAAAAGCTGATTTAGAAACTTCGTAAATACTAATGAAATACTAAATGCTAAGTGGGCGTTTATAACCGAAATGTCTTACTAATTGACGGGACATTTAAGTTAGTAGCAGACTCAATTGAGACATTAGATATTTCCATATCATTAATGAAACTTAATAGCTATCGACAAGTATATTCGTTATATTAAATGGAGCATGAAACTAATTTGAAACGGTTGGTCGGATCGCACCTCGCACCGCACCATAGATTATATGAATTATTTTAACTAAAACTTAATGTCAGGGGTTCAACTCTAATGCTTCTTTGACGTTTACTTATGTAATGACATCCTAAAGTCCTTTCAAAGTTATTTACCTCTGACAGCAGCAACTTTATCCTAACGAGACGATCATTTTGATCGTGACAGTATTGTAACTGACAGTAATCAAACAGCAACCCATAGACATATATATATGGACTGGAAATACCTACGAAAAAAGGATGCCTACCTACAACTCATATTGTCTCAAAAAATGGCTGCCATTGCTAGGGTTGTATCAATCAAGGAACATTGGTGTTACTATAACGAGTATCGATACTAAATACGAGTCTTACTAGTTATCACGTTTGGATCATAATATAGTATACTAACTTATAGTCCGTTCTAACTAAGGTTGCCTACTTTATAGTAACGTATCCTAGTTTATTTTCGATAAACATACTTTATAATTTTGCATAAAAATACAGTATGCGAAAATACTTTATTTCTAATCTTTTGTTATGCGTAAAAGACTCATATGAACTATTTATCGATAGGTACAGACGCCAGCACATCAAGCTACCCGAAACTCAAATTATCGCAATCAACTTTCTTCCCTGAAAATAAAATTAATGCCAAGTGTTTTTTCGGCACAGAATTAAAAAACACTTTTTAATTGCATCACGTTTACGTATTAAAGTGAAGGAAAACATATTATACCTATTATACCTTATAATATGTATGTATTTAGAAATATATATGTATGTTTATCAGCTGTCTTAGTACTCATAGCACAAGCTCTGCTTAGTTTGGGACTAGATGGCGTTGTGTGAAAGTTGTGGAATATGATTTATTTATTTATTATTATTTTTATATATGTAATTAATATATATCTATTTATTTATTTCAGGCCAAACGGCCAGGCTATTATTAATCAATCATTTTAATACACATTTACCAAAAATGCTGTGGGAACAGAGTTATCATGTAATCTCATTACATCAAGTGTTCTATTGAAACAGCTTTCTTCAAAGTGAAGTGAACAGAGGTACCATTCTTTATGTCGGGGATTAATATTTTCTTCACCAATAGCCTCTAACCACTTTTTCTTTAGTCCTTCCTTTTTAGGAAATCTATAAAAAGTGCAAGTATTTTTATCAATAAATAATTTTGGTTACAGCTTTATTATATTAGCATATGAAACTAAAATCAATAGGAAACGTCAGAAGCTATGTGCACGGTTCCAATTGGTGGTTTCTATGGAGAAGAGTCGGCAAGAAACTCCACGGTTATTCAAAATAATTGGCTTTTACAATGTTAATAGGTGGGGAGGACAGTGTAGGCCTGTCAACAAGTACCAGGTACTTAAAAAAATAGAAGACATTGTAAAAGCCAATTGTTTTTAAAAGAGTAACCGTGGAGTTTCTCGCTGGTTCTTCTGCATAGGAAACCACCATTTGGCACCGTGCATCTAGCTTCTGACGTTTCATAAGTGCCCATGTAGGTTTATGTGAAAGAAAATATTTTGATTTTGGTGCTGTGAACCACGGGCCGGACCTAGCAAGGTCAATCGGAGCTAATAAGACGCAGGACTATTTATGTTAAAATAGCAGAATATACCGATATCGTTCCAGCGGAGGAACTAGTTCCGGAAGCCATTAGGCAACGGTACAACACTATTCTATTATGACATATTATTGTAAACAAACGAATGAATTAACAAAATAATAAAAAGGTCTGTTATACGGAAATTCACCCAAATATCAATACTTTAGCCATAAATTCATGATCGCGTTACAATTATATCATCGAATGTCTATTATTGTATGTGTTATTGCATGAAAACCGGCTACTAACCTGTGCAAAGAAAGTTGAGGTTGATTTTCATTCTTCCTTGCACCACACTTCACAATACAACACACAGGCATGTTGAATTGCTGTTTTTCAACATTTACATGCAGTTTTAAAGGTAAAGTCCTCGTAATTTTCTCGCAAATCTCAATAATACAAAAAATAAACAACCATTTGACAGCTGAACTACCACGAAACTTGGCGACAAAGATGGCTGCTCTGGCACCTACCTACAACCGTGTATAGAATAACAGGGCATCTCCTGTTATATCCCATCTCAATGCAGCAACCTTATTACAAGGAATTTAATGTGCACTTTGATTTTGACAGTGAGGCTAAATCAGAGGTAAAATAACTGAATGGAGAATGGACCATAGAACGACATAAGCCAGGTATCTATGCACAAATATTTTTCTTTCTATTTCATTAAAAAAGGACAGAAGATAAATATAGATACTCCATAGACAAGTTTAGACGTGATTAAAAAATTGGCTAAGTATTAAAAATACGTCAATTTAAGTCAGGCGCTGACTAATTTGACAGGACTAAACTAATATTTATCTTCTGTCCTTTTTTTAATTAAATAGAAAGAAAAAGATGCACTGAACTTTTTAGTTTAGTTTGTGAACAAGAGAATCTGCGCCAATGTCCTTGTTCATAATTATCCATCACATAATTAAACTACCTAATGTAGATTATTTATGCATTATGGTATGCAAATAAATGAATATGAATATGAATAGATATTCAACTGAAGTTGCATTCTTGCATACAATCCTATATTCTTAAAACGGGCATATCAAAGAAAAAGAAATGCACCATAGACAATAAAATTTTCACTCTCTAAACATCCATCATTCTTGGCAAAAGTATCTAACTTTGCATCCAAAAAGCCCTGTTGCACGAACAAAAATTTTACAATGACGATAAAACACGCAATGTAAATATAATAAATCACGAAAATAACAAAAGATAACACGTTTTGTAAAACTGCTCCCATTTCGTAACCGTATTTGGGTCGACAAACTGTAAACAATGCTTATCTTATGAGTATTACGCTAAGATACCGTTTGCACCTGAATCTCTAACGAGCCTGATCGCGTAAGGTTGTCATGTATTGAGGAGAACACTCCTGTACCGCTGTTTCTAGATTAAACACTATCGAATATACAGACTTCGAGAAAGCAGTGGTGGCCCAGTGGTAAGGGCCCTGACTTACAAGCTGTAGGTCATGGGTTCGAACTTAGGCAGGTGCTTTACTTTGTGTATAATTTTTTCACCACTACTTTAAAAACGGTGAACGAAAACATTGTGAGGAAACCGGCATGACCTAGAGCCAAAAAATCGGATTCATGTGAGCTCTACCAACCCGCGCTGGGCCCGCGTGGTAGTTTACAGCCCACTCCCTCTCGAAGAATCCTCTCATTGAGAGGAAATATTAGTTTAGTCCTGTCAAATTAAAATATTCCATAGACAAGTTTAGAGGTGATTAAAAAATTGGCTAAGTACTAAAAATACGTCAATTTACATCAGGCGCTGACTAATTTGACGGGACTAAACTAAAATTTATCTTCTGTCCTTTTCTTAATGAAATAGAAAGAAAAAGATGCACTGAACTTAAATTTAGTTAAGTTTGTGAACAAGTGCATCGGCGCCAATAGCAGTAAACTAATAAACGTTTAGACGCAAACAATTACTTTTCCGCAATGAAGCTTTTCACCAACAAATGCAACACTGGCTCACGAGACAGTTTATTAAAACTATAGAACCAACTCTGGAATACTGAAAAGAAAACCTCTACATATCCGTGACATATACAAATAAGGGTACGGATTACTTCGCACTTATCTCTACGACTGACATTACGATAGCTCAGATAATATGTGCGGTTACTACCGAAGGAGCACTGACCCCCACCATCAGTCTCCTAGACTTAGAACCATTGATCCCACCAATATCAATACGTCCCTGTCGACCCGTCTGTCAGTAGCCCATGTTTATCAGCATGAGTCTCCAAAACCAATTTGTCAAAAGCGAAAGCACTAGGAACTGGTGAAGGGCGGGCGTTTTGGGGGACAGTGTTTTGTTATTTTGACGTTCGAAAAGTGCTAATTCTCAGCCTAGTTTGAATAAATTACTTTTGATTTTGCCTGTAGTTACTGCGGTAAACGTGCAAGGGTCACAATGATGGTCTGATATTCTTGCTTGTCTCTGAGGTATTTAGACTGATTCGATGTCCCGTCGTCTGTCAGGCCATATTGAGCTGTGCTGTCGTCTATGGACATTATGACCAAGCAATAATCGCGACATGTATCGATATTGCGTTGCACATAACGGGTTGTCTAACAGAAGCCCGTTGAATTTATCATGATCATGCGCCGACTGTGATGACAGGTTGTTATTAGCTGTTCATTTGTTCTGTTCAACGTGTATGGTCTAAAGTCTATGGTACGAGTATCGAAGATCAATAATTTCTCGGTTAAGTTTACAATGTGTCGGAGTGACTTAGCAACTTTTGTGTTTTCCCAAGGCGTTTTCATGTTTAATTTTAATTTTTTTTTATTTGGAATTCTTAGATCTGGCAACTGACATTTCCGCTATGACATTTTCATTATTGGGAATAATGATGACCTAGTCTTGTTATTACAAGACTAGGTTTCTATTGAAACTGGCTACTATTTCTAAACATGGGGACTTCAAAAATGTAAGAAGAAAAGAAACAGTCAAGCAACGGTCGTCACACCACACGGCGTAGTTATAACAATATTCGAAAATATATTCATAAGACGGAATTCAAAATCAAATCATGCGCAGCTTGTTTAAACAGCCTATACAGGGGAGTTGTTTGTTTGCGTTGCATAGCCCCGAGGCGCGAGGGGGCGCTGTGCACGATTATACTCAAAGATTCATTCAACATACGAACACAAGTTTTAGATGGAAGCAGCAAAACGGTTTGATGACTTCACCTGTCTTGGCATTGCTGTCAAAACTCACTTTTTGTTTCAAATTTCGAATCAACTCGTGCATGAGAAAAAAAAATACCTAAGCTCTATTTTTTTTTTCTTCTTAGACGTAATGGATATTAGATTCTGGCACATGAGCATACCCAAACATCCTAATTTAATGGACGTCGTGTATGATAATGGAGCTATTGACGTTGAAGAATGTCCAGACAATGATTGATGTAGCTGATGGTGTATTAGTTCGAAGAAAGGTATCGATTAGACCAACATCTTGAATATTGAATTTGATACGATACCTATGATATTATTTAAAATAGTCATTCTTCATTCAGAATTAAGCCATAACACACTACTTCTGTACGTTTTAAATGTTATATGTCATGTTGTCACTTTTTTAAATAAAGAAATGATTTTTGTTTTTATTTATTTATATACTTCATCTGGTGAAAACAATCGTGAGAAAACCGGCATGTACAGATGCCAGCACATCAAGCTACTATCATCTGTCAAATTTTTTTAATAGATTTTCAACTTTAGCGCTAAAGGATAAGTTTCAAACTTGATTGGGAAAATTTGACAGTTTCAGGTAGCTTGATATGCTGGCGTCTCGTACTAGAACCAAAAATTGGAAGACATTTGACTTCCACCAACCCGCACTGGGCCCGCGTGGTGGATGGCCCACCCTCTCACAGAGAGGAGGCCTGTGTTCCAGCAGTGGGAACATTATTAACCATGTCATTAAAAGCTAGGTCTAAAATTCGTGTGTTGTATAAACACAGTAATACGTAATATTTATTTATTTATTCCTTTATTTCAAGCAACTAGGGCCCATAGAAAATACAAAACTTAAGAATATTTATAAACTAATACATAAAAAAATATCACAATACAATACTATAATAATATAACTTAAAAATACTATAAATACATACAACATAACAAACTAAAACTACTGCACACGAAGTGTCGGCGTCGTGTTTCGCTGACTGGTGTCATGGAGCCGGCCACGAAACCGGCGATACACAACACCCTTCGGCCAGAACTCTTCCTTGAGGAACTTCTCGAAATGATGTGTCGAATCACGCACCACGAACGACATGAAGTTCGTGTTGTGACGTGTCTCCAACTTCTCGACCCTCAAAGTCCACTTGGTCTTCACACGCTCCCTTCTCTCCACGATCTCTTCAACCTTAATAAGGTATTAAATAATAATACGACGCAGAGAAGTTAGAAAGATGGCTGATGATGGAAAAGACGAATACATGTATGGAATAGATTATCAAGCTTCAAGCTATTGCCGTAAGGAATTGATGTGGATGCGGCCAACGAACTTAAAGACATCAATTATTAGGTCATCCCACTTCCAGTGTCATATTTTTTTATTATTATTATTTTACAAAAACTGACTACTATACTATATAACCTTGTGACACTAATCAATAATCTCCACCACTATTAATCACTCGCTCCCAGACTGCTGGCAAATCTTGAACACCATTTAAAATACCACTTTCATTTAATTCATCAATAATGCTCTTTAGTTTAATATCTAACTCTTTTTTGCTATTGTATCGAGCACCCGACAATTTCCTCTTCACATGGCCAAAACAATTGAAATCACAAGGATTCATATCCGGGGAAAATGGCGGCTGAATAATTTCAATTCATCCTTTATCTTCAATTAAATTCTGAACTATTTTTGATTTGTGCGGTCTGGCGTTATCATGTAAAATTATAGGACTCGTTATATGATGTTCGTCTGCCCAAATAGGAATATTTTCTTCTAATAATGACTTATATCGCTCTCCAGTCATAGTTGTATTTTCATCATAAGTTCTCCAAAAAGCAATGCCTCTGACATCCATAGCTACTATTAGTAGTATTTTTCGTTCATGTAGTTCTGCACGTGGTAAATGTTCAGCTGAAGTGCCCGGTTCCACCCAACATCGTGACTGATGTCTTTGACGAGGAGTATAAAATTCGACCCAAGTTTCATCAAGGCATATGAATCTATTAAGTATATTTTTCTTACGGCGATACCACGATAAATGGCTACGCGCAGTTTCATAACGAAACTCCTTCTGATCCGTGTTCAGAGTGTGGGGCACCCACACTGCACTTTTATTGACCAGACATAAATCCTCCGTGAGTACTCTATGTATAGTGGAATGAGGATTGTTAAGTTGAGTGGAGAGATCACTGACACTGACCCTACGTGACTGACGAAGTGCTTCCTTGATTTTGTCCCTTGCTTCTAATCTAGTCGATGATAATGATCGAGGTGCTCGCGGCTCATCTTCAGCTGTGGTTCTTCCTTGTTTGTACATTTCAAGCCCTCGCTGTACGGTTCTTTTATTTAAGGCGTTACGACCAACACACTTTACCAGTAAGTCGTGCGCAACTCCTCCAGAGTAGTTGAGTAAAGCACAAAACTTTAGAAATATACGTTACTCCACTACATTAATAGATTTTTTTTAATGTTCCATTTTAAATCAATGCACGTCTTGATAATACAACACACCAAATTAAACTAACATGATTGTACATACAAGACAACACATGTATTAACTATTGCATACCATTGCGCAATACATAAATATTGGAAATAAAAAATATGACACTGGAAGTGGGATGACCTAATACTATAAATCGCGATAGATAAATACATTTGCTTTATTCGTTAATTAATCAATAATTTGACAGTACTATTGTTACAGATTATTTTGTATTGTAATAAATGATTTCGAAACCAAATAAATAAACGAAGAATCCGAAAAACAAATGAATGATCTCCTAACATTCACAAAGCCGCTATATCTAATTCATGCAACCACAATGGCGTCCCCAAAAACGAAAAAAACTCATAACATTTCCGTAGTGATCACAGTAAACATTAGTATCAAAGCTGCGGTTGAGTCACATTATTGTCGATAGACATGTCGCCCCCTAGTTTAGGGCTGTTCATCTTGATGTGTGGCCCAAGATGGGAGAGGCGAGCGGGATTATGAAAGATTTTACTATTTTGATTGCTCAAAATGTCCAAATGTATGTAATATGATACTAATAACAGTTTATGACAAAAAATTTAGTCGTTCAGTGACAAATAGCGTTCACTATCCATCAAATGAAACTGTCAACTTGAATCAAGACAGTTATCAATCAGTCGTTTTTTTTTTTTAACAGACCCGTGTTCTGAAACGAAGGGCTAATTTTTCCAATGCCCCAGATGACTTTACCGGAGGAATAATTTTGAATTTTTGACAGTTCTTCCATACAAAAACTATCAGACGTTAATCTTATTCCACGAATAAAAATTATCGGTCGATTGAAAAATCAGCCCTAAGTCAGACAACTTTTATCTGAACAGAATTAAGACAGTTTGAGTTAAATCAAGACTCTTGATAAACTTAGTTTCAGAAAACGATAAAAGAATATGGGGATTAAAAAGTCATTTTATGTCGTCCTGCTTGTCTGCTACAAGGCTATATTTTGCGTGACATTACAAACCAAATATACCTACGCGTCCTGCAGATATACAACGTGTCCCAGAAATCAACGTCAAGCCGAAAACGGGCAATAGGCCAAGTCGTGACAGCTATTAGAAAAATATAAAAAAAAATCTTGGTCATGTACTTTTCGAATTATAAGCATTCAAAAATAAATCTCAAAAAGTGACACCCTGTGATGATTTTTCAAGTCCTGTGACTACATTATTAACATTTCGGTAGTTTTTTTCTCTGTGATCTAACCATGAATAACCCTTCTGTAAATTACTGTTAAAAGTTAAAACGTAACTGCCTCAGTTTTAAATTAAATGTTAGATTTTTGCCCAATATTGAATTCAAAATAATGACATCACCCAACTTTAACCGACTGTACTGAAAAAAAAATCTACTACACTATTTTGGCAAGTAACTTTAAAAGATGGCGCGTTTAGTCAGGATTCCAAAATGGTATAACACATACTAATTGTATATGTAATACAATTTAAATTATATAGGGTGACTGGTAATTAGTGACCGATACTTAAACACATGATTACTCATCATTACAAACAACTTTTACTATCGGACCAAATCCGAAGTCGCGGAAAAAAAATCAGCTGTTCCCTACATTTTGACGACTCGTACGAACATAAATGTAGGGAACAGCTGAATTTTTATTATTACCAGTCACCCGATATACTATGGATCTCCTTTAGAACCGACTTCACCTTCGACATAAAATTGCATTCATTCCATGCTAAATTAGCAGGAACAATTTCCATATTGTAGCTATATCTAAATAAGTTGTAACATTCAGTTTTCCGCGTTGGTTGATGAATTGCACCACCACCTTCAAAGCAATCAATCTGCCATCAAATATTCAATATCGGAACTTAACACCTCACTACAAGGTTTAGATTCCATTGTCTTCAAACTATGTAAATCAGTAATTTCGGCTTATCCCGTCTCAGCCGTAGAAAGCACGATCGGAATGAGGTATTAACATTGATTCAGTTATTCAATGGGCATTATGTTTATTGAGCCGTTGTTCACACTGAGATCTGATTGCTTATGCAATTACTTCTCATCACACGTGACTTTCAAATGACTACTGAGCTGTCAACAGTGCGCCATCTTGCATTTTGGAAACAGTCTTTTGTTTTTGGTCCCTGGCCAAATCTTCAGTGCATTTCCAGAAGACATTAGGAAAGCTTGTCCAAGTAATGGATGAAGCTGTCTCTCCTGGACAACCATCCGAATTCCTATTTGGGTTTGCCTGAAACAGTTTGAATGAATTGCAATGATGCGTTTAATACCATCTCGGACTGGGCACGTGTGGTAGATTACAGCCTACTTCCCCTCGAAAGGAGGAGGCCTGTGTCCCAGCAGTGAGAATAATATATGTAGGCCCATTATGTATATGTTATCTTATGATGCGTTTAGTTACTTGATAAAGGCCAATCTGCATTCGTAATACTTTTAAAGAAACATGCAAAGTTTTCGAAACGCCATAAATTACAACATGCATCAACAAAATCAGTAAAGATGCAGACATAAATGTTAACCAAATCGAAGCTAAAGGTGAGCTGCGAAAATACTTCAATTTTCACGCCAGTTCCCTTTACGAGGTGATAAAATTTCACACGAGATACGTCTAAGCGTATTGCTAAAGTAACAGGTTGCCGTCTGGCCGGTAAAGGAAACCATTTTCCTTGACTCTCACGTACTCCCGATTCGAGTAAACGTCTTGGAACTTCATCCATCGCCTCACTGATTTAAAGACGGTCTAATAAAGTAGAAACTAATGGAGCGATGGATGTAATTCGTTGGCGTTGAACCAACGAACTGTCCGAGTGGAATAATAAGTGGTTTCTGAGTAGAACATCGAGTCGAGATATAGCCGTTAATTGGTATTTCTTTGGCTTGAGTCGAGTACCAATCGAGTTTGATGCGACTGTCACTGAGAAAGGCAATGAATGGTGTGATAAAAAATCATATTTTTGCTCTCATTTTTATATGTTGAACCAGGATGATGAGATCTGCTGTTTCTCCCCTATAATGTTGGGAACATTATAGGGGAGAAACAGCAGATCTGTTGAGACACAGGTCTCCTCTCTTTGACAAGTAATGGGCTGTAATCTTCCACACGGGCCCAGTGCGGGTTGGTAGATGTCACATGTCTACGAATTTTTGGTTCTGACATTTCTTCACTATGTTTTCCTTTACCGCTCAGAGAGCAGCGGCGATGAACTTATTTACACAAAGTAATTAGTAATAAGTGGATAATGTTGCTAGTAGTATGATAAGTATTTTGTTTAATTAGTAAGATAACATTTAATTGTACTCCTGTTTTTTATCCCGAAATAAAATAAAATAAAAAAGTAAAGCGCCTTTCCTAAATAAGCCAGTAAAATTATAATTTCTGGATGCTTGTTTCTCCCTCCAACTTTCTCAACGTTAAGCAAACATAACAAAACCAAAGAAGCCATTTCAGTTCGTTAATCCTGGCGCGAGTGTTTCCCAAAATTTATCGATTTTTGTAAGAATCAAAGAAAACAGGCTCGCACCCTCGTTGCCTCAGTAATGCAATAACGTCGGTACTCGACGGATGTTTAAATTTATTTGCACCCCTCACTTCGCCCCTCTGAAAGTACGGAGCACCCCATTCGCCCCGTCTAGTTGACAATTATTAACTTTTCCTGGTCGAAACTACGGGATATCATTGGCTCTCTGGCAGACGAGACGAAATTCATTCAAATTCGTAAATCTAATTTCTTTTTATCGATAGTTCTTGGTCCATTGCAGCTTTAAGAGTTTATTTTAGTATTTGAAGACTTCTCTCAGCCAGAAAATCTACAGACGGAGGATGTTAAGAGGTGACTGTCTTGTGACATGGAAATAAGATGTCCAAAACAGTGAAAATGACGCCTTAATAATGATTACAAGAATTCATATGATATTTTTTGTTTCTGAATAGTTACATTTTTCTCCTATAAAGTTAGCCCTATGTGGCTTAGTAAATTTTGCTTTTCAAGCGTTGATATACATTAATAAATGAATAAAGAATCAGTGTCAAAACGTCTACAAAATGCGATTTAAAATGTCCATGTATTTAAGAGAGAAAGCAAAACAGCTGCCTCTCATCCCACGCGACCATCATCTAGCTATTGGGTCACCTCACTACTCAGTCTTCTCTCGTAGGCGATGATACCGTCCAAGGCACCGGCAAAAGTAATTAAAACTTAATTAAATGCTGGTCTTAAGAAGTAGGTGGTGGGCTAGATAGGACCTTGGAACGATGTTTAGCTCCATCCAAGTGTATATGACGACCTGATAGTGATAATTTAGGCAGGAGGCGGTTTTTTTTTTTTTTTTTTAAGAAATATGCAGTTAATCAATTGCGTAACACACTTTCCATCACAATCCGAATGTTTTTTTGGGGGAATTTCGAATTCATTGCATCCTAAGGGTCGGTACACATCTGACGGAAATTGCGTCTAGAGTATTATCGGTCGCGTCCATTTGGTCAAATAGGGTGTTTTCATATCTGACGGAAGATGCGTCGGGCGTAACATCGTTTTGCCACATTATTACACGTCTATTCAGTTTCTGCATTCAGCATCTACAGATCGGTTGAGTTGTGTGATAATTTATCCACAACTCAACCGATCGAGACATTTTTTCAAACATATGAAGCAATGGATTAAGAATATTCTTCAAAAAGGTTCAGATTCAAATTGATAGTATGTTACGCAATTAGGGTGTTGGTCTTGTTTTCTTATCGCCATCGGTTTTAATGACTTTGAAAATGAAATTGTTATGGCAAAGATATTGATAGTAGGGAAAACAGTTGAAGATTAAATTAGAATGTTGCACCGTGAAAGAACGACACTAACACTGTTAGTATCTGATCGTAATACTCACTGTAATGCTAGAGTGAATTGTCGTTCTTTGATTATCGTGAAAATGTGTTTGACTTTGATGGAAATGAAGCCGTAGGAGGCGCTAAAGAGTATATTGAAGACTGAAGATTCTGTCCTAAATGACTTCTACAAGCTACCTACATCAAATGCACTACACTAAGCTAGAAGGGTTCGATAATAATTTTGTTCAGTCAGATGAAAACAGCCAGATAAGGAAAGCTGATCGCCATAGAATTAAAAAGCATTTTCAGGCTACCATACAACATCAATAAACATGTACTTATCTTGCTTTCTTTCGCCCACAGACGCAGATCAACTATGCACAAACCGTGGCTGTTGCGGCGCGGGCGCGCGGGCGCGTCTCACGCAGGCGGCGCGCACGCAGCTCGAGTCAGCACTGTGGAGTGAGCTCAGCAAGCTTGCGGACACGCTCACCAACAGAGCCATCAAATTTGACGGTAAGTTTTGATCATAAAACGTGTTTCTTAAACTAGCCTTTATACTTTACCTTTGCGATCCGTCACAATCAGTGCACCATTCCAAACGTCAACTACAGCTAAAAGTTGCGCTGTTATGTTATCATAGCTGCTGAGGAAGGTGACAAAGCTAATGAAGAACATATTTTAGTTTACAAAATTTCTAATCTAAAAACTGCAGTACCGAGAATATCGATCTTTAGAGAGAGAAAGACACTTTTGAGAGTCAAGAGTACCAAGCCGAACTTTAACTAAAACTCCATGATCAATGCCTTCGCACTGTACTTGTCTTCAGACAAAAACTTAGTTACCAGACTTCAAACCGTGTTGTCGAGTGGCGAGTTTATCCGTGTGGCAAGTCATAGCAGGGTTACTGTGTATAATAACCAATGGAAAGCCGTTCCTCTGTCACTCACCTGCGTACTCAGCATGATGTCATTTTAATTGACAAAAGCTTTTTCTTTTTAATTACATAAAAGCCGATTAGTGTCATCACAGCTATCAATACAGTGCTGTATTATAAACGATTCGATGCCAGTAATGGACCCAATAATAATAATATCTATTAGGTATGTTTAGAAATTATCATGAATAGACTTAAAATTGTTAAAATATCGTTTGATGGTAAAGATAACGGGACACTGTGCTTAGTAGGGGAAAAAGCCATTGGGACCGAAAATCATAGAAAAAAGTTTATAAGCTAAGTAGATACCTTCCTAAGCAATTTGTTCCATACATTACTCCGAACTTAAAAGGGCAACAAATAAGGAAACGAAGTAAAATAAAGTACAAATTTTAATTAAAATTCCGCAAACACCTCGCATCGCAGACGAAGTATTAAGGCTGGGTTACAATGAAGGCGAAAACGGCAATGTACAGACGCCAGCACATCAAGCTACCCGAAACTGTCAGATTTTCCCAATCAACTTTGAGCCTTATGCTTTAGCGATAAAGTTGAAAATCTATTGCCTATATGTTGCCGATCTAATTTCTGTACACTTGAGTCATATTCTTAATGTGTGTATCAGCCAGGGTGTCTTTCCTGACCGTTTAAAGATATCTATAGTGAAACCAATATTTAAAAAAGGTAATAAGCAGCAAATGCAAAACTATAGACCTATTGCGCTTTTATCAATTTTTTCCAAAATTTTTGAGAAATATATCTATAATGAGCTCTACGCATATTTAGAGAAACAAAAGATTCTCTGTACTGAACAAAAAGGCTTCCGAAAGAATATGACAATTAATATGGCTATCTATGACTTTTTAAATAAAATCATGACTAATATGGATAAAAGAACACCTGTTTGTGCTGTGTACTGTGACATGACGCAAGCTTTTGACTGTGTTGATCACAATATCCTAAGAAAAAAACTTGACTCATATGGTATACGAGGTAACATTCTGGACTTAATATGCAATTATCTTTCAAAAAGAAAACAATTCACTGCTATAACAGAGTTAAATTTAAATACTAAAGAAGAAATGACTTACCTGTCCAAAGAGCGCACAGTGTATTTTGGAGTACCACAGGGCAGTGTACTTGGTCCCTTATTGTTCTTAATATATATTAATGATCTACCCAAAGCCTTAGACATCCCAATAACACTCTTTGCTGATGACAGTACAGCAACAATACCTTGCAATAAACCTGAACTCTATGAATTTGATGTCAACAACGCGGTAAATTCAATAATCTCTTGGCTTAATGACAATAATTTAAGAATTAATCTTGAAAAAACCCAAATAATGCACTTTAGCCAAAGAAAACCCAGCTCTAAAATGGAAGTTAAATACCAAAGTAACAAAATTCATAACATAGATACTGCAAAATTTTTAGGCCTGATTATTGACAGGCAACTGAACTGGAAGGATCACATTGAAGCGCTGTGTAAGAAAATTAGTAGTTCTTCCTACGCTTTGTATAAACTTGCTCCGACAGTAAACGTAGATGCACTACTCTCCGCATATCATGGACTTGTGGCATCTATATTAAGATACGGCATTATTTTCTGGGGTAATTCTACAGACAGAGAAGCCGCTTTTAAAGCCCAAAAGCGATCCATCAGAGCCATGTTTGGACTACAAGTAACAGATAGTTGTAAACCATATTTCAAAAAGCACAAAATTCTGACACTACCGGCCCTGTATATTTATGAAACTGCCTTATTTGTCAAGTTAAATCCACACTTGTTTCCTCACCTATCCGATACTGTTAAACGTAACAGAAGGTATGACATGTTACGCGGACGGAAAGCCAAAACAGCCTTAATGCGCAAAAGCATTTTCTCCGTAGCCCCACAAGTGTATAACAAGATTCCCAAGTCAATTCAAGAGTTAAATTTAAATGGATTTAAAAAGAAACTTAAAGAGATACTATGTTGTAAATGTTATTACAATTTAAACGATTATTTAAATGATAATTTGACATCCTAATTTTGTAATTATAATTTGACATCCTAATCCAATTGTAATATTGACACTGTATATTGTACAATACTTGACATCTGTTCTTACTTTTTACCCGACTACAGTCGGTTATTGATATGCTTAACACTAAACCATAGTTTGACATCTTTGGTAAACTGATTATGTTTTATGATATTATTTTTAACTGCCACATCTGAAAACCTGTAAGTTTAATATGTAATTTATGTAATAATACCTAATTTTAATTTGTAATTTATTATTTTATATCATGTATCAAACATTTGCACGCCACAACTGGCAGAATGTGATGATACCACTGACTTATCCTAAGACCATAATTATGTACCACATTCTGACAAATAAATGATTATTATTATTATTATTAAATAAATCTGACAGATTGTAGTAGCTTGATGTGCTGGCGTCTGTACCTACTTGCAGCCACAGCAAAACCGCAAACACAAGTGCAAGGTCCATTCCATAAATGTATATTTTGTTGTTGATTGCTGCACGAAGTAGGAATGATTGTTGTTTCAAATATTATACCTAATTAAGACATTCATTTAAATGCTTCATATCTCAGCACCTCATGTTTTTATGATGGCAATTTCTTAAATAACCCCTCATATTCACTTTGATATGACAATGACTGCCTCACTGGCCACTGCACTCCGCTCGTGTGCCCCGACCTTTACCGTCGCGTCCGGCGCCGGCGCAGTTGCATCAGAACGGGACTGCAGCCCGCTTGTCCAAACATGGCGGTGACACTTGAAAGTGGACTCGCCACGAACAAAATGCACGACGGAGTGCCGGACAAATGATCGCAGATACGAGTACAACCTTATGTATGAGGTAGTTGTTGAGAGGAGAAAGATTCGACTTTTTCAAATTTTGTAATTCAAAGTGAAAGGCACTTAATTCTGATTTAAAAAATCGAAGTTTCTTGGAGAAGGACAGCCGTTCGGTTTTAAAAAAGATAGTGTGTGCTTATAACACGAAGGAAGTGAAAATTTAGGTACAACTGGAGCTGAGTATAACGCGATCTTCAGCGTCTCTGACCTGCTGGAACCGATTATACCGGATTCAGCGTCACCAACCCAAACGTGCCCGGTTCAGTTTCATTCACTGTACAGAAAATGCACAAAGTGCACCTAAAGAAGTTGTCACTTCAAAAATCGAAAATAATTTTTGAAACGAAAGAAGTAAATTTGTAGAACGATGATAACATGAAGGTTTTTATAAAAGGTTACGATGAAGCTAAAACAGCAAAAAAGTAAAAATAAAACATGGTGGCAACGGTGCGTTGACATTTGTATAAATGGGTTCACTGTCGAACAAAGGGCACACAGTGTTGGATAAACGGTCGCGAATTAATCGAGCAACATGTTGGAATTGGAAGAATTTAATTAAGAAAGATGCCGTCCTAAATCTAATCGAAACTGATTCATCATCGTCATCACCCACAGACCGACGTCACCCACTGCTGGCTGAATATAGAGACCTGTCTTTTCATGTCCCCCCGCGCGAATCTAAATCGAAACTGATTACTTACACTTTTTAAGAAGTTCTTTAACCTTCAAGCGGGCGCGCGGCGTCGAATCGACCGCGATGCGATCGATTCTCGATACATTTATGATGCCAAATTGCTTACAAATCCAAAGAAAATTAGAATATTATTTTGATTTTATAATTTTGTTTATGTCCTAACATAATGATAATGTGATAAATACAAAAAATATTAAATAATTAGTGTTTTAAATCCCTGAAATATCCTATAGGTCTTTTAGGTTACGCGCGACCGCTGGCGTTACAAATGTCCGCGCGCCCGCTTGAAGGTTAAGAAGAACAAACACAAAAAATGGATGGAGTATATAATATTCATTTACAAAAACTCCAGTTGTTAGCAAACTTGTAATTTAAAGTACGACCACAATGTAGTACAAGTTGTAAAAGCAAACGAAAGGGCTTTTAACAACGTGGATTGCGAAGCGAACCCACGCTGTTTGAAGAAAGTTTTGATGTGCCTTCAATTTCATCATGTTTTAGAATCCATACGTTCTTGAAATTAACTGAACAAAATTAAACTCTACAAAAAAGACGACTTTGAACAGTTGGCTCTGTCAGTTTCATGTCCAAAATGTCAAACTTACCAATCGTGTAACATTTCAACAGAAAATCCGATAAAAGTATGATGACATGAGAACATATCATTTAATTTGCATGTCTATCTGACAACCAATCACAATCGGATTACCATTAGTAACGTTTTACGCCAAACTGCTGACCTTTGCATTTCCCAACGTATTGGAATATTTTACAAATTGAAAGTACCTACACACAACGTGCAAAAACAAATAACGTTTCGATAGCCAACAGGCGGACACCAAACACCAACCTGCCTGTTTATTACTTAGGTTAATTGATGCTGGAAGTGTAAGCAGAGTTGATTGCATGATTATTCATACTTACCAAATGTTGCCATCACACATAGCTATCTAAACATATCTTTAAAAGTTGCAACAGCTTCAAGCATAGAATACTAGCAAAAACATAAAGCGTAAGCTGAAAGGACATTACATCAACTCGATTGTAACTTAACTGTTAATAGCTTGTTGATCAAATCTCAGGCATGCTAACACAGACCCCAGAGGTCTAATTGTGTGCCTTGTTTAAGTCTAAGGAACTTGTAATTTATAAAATAAAAATAAAAACTAAAGTCATCTTTAAAAAGCTGTAATGTTCAAAGACAATAAAATGAATCTAACATAACCAAGTTTTTCTGTTTACTTGCTCGGCAATATGAAAACGTTTTCTATAGATTTGTCCATCACACAGTGAGTTGAACAAAGTACATTCGTAATTACGGTGTCCGGTCGGCGACCAGCAACCGGCCAGATCAATATTGACACAGCCACTTTCCAACATTCATTCATGCGACTTGTGTTTCAATCACACGAGAAACTGTTGATTATTGATAATTTTTACATATAACATGAACAGCGCTTTTAAATTAGTCATAAAAAAAAGAATGTCGTTGACGCAGACTTTGAAGATCGAGTCACGACTTTACACTGTTTTATGTATAATTGAATGTTCAAACGAGTTAATTGAGATGTTTATTTGATTTCGGAGGTTTTACCTATGTTAAAACATCTTAAGAATATGCCGCTGGGTATTAAAAAAGTTTGCCTACTCTTGTGGTAATGGAGTTATTAGAGCAAAAAATCCACGCGTTCTTTGTATAGAAAAATACTTTTTCCCTTTCAGGTGAGAAAGGTCTGCTTGTATCTCTGCTTACTGTGTGAAAATGCTTTCACCAAACTGACCTTATTCCCTCAGGTTATTTCTAAAGCCGTGTGGGGACCGATAAGCGGCTTACACAATCTATTTTCCTTTTATTTTCCGGTCAGTGTGGAAAACTGGTGGACTTTATGTTGAGCTTACGTTTACGCGCGGTTGCAATATAAATAGAGAATACAGAATATTCAGCCTTGTCAATCCAAATGCACGATAAACTAGGCTGAATGTCGTAATACGTTTGCTATTCTATAAACAAAAATGATGCCCGCCAAAATTACATGAAAGAAAGCTATAAAAAGTTTATAATAACGTAATTAAATGGGTTTGTGAGAACAAAAGATATTATAAGCTTCGGTCCGGCCGCAATACTTGAGTGTTATCGTAATAGCAAATGGCAAGACTAAACATTGCCCCTACAATGAGTAATAAGTCGACAATCGAAGAGCCGGGACGCAGATGAATCACTCCGCGCCTGGAGTTGTTACTACAGGAACACGAATGTTAGAGAATTCGATTTTCCAACTTCCGTTTTATTTTTTAAATATTTTGAATAGTGTTATTGTTAGGTCTTAAATGCCAGGAGCACTTCGTGATGGAATGGTCTAAGGTCTCACGTAGTTATGAGAGGTATTCGTGACTATACATTCGAATAGAACGGCGAGAGACATTGCTGAATGATGTAATGCTTTATTTTATAGTAAGTTGTTAGTGGGTAGCTCGTTTTATGCTTGCTCGGACTTTCTTGCCCGTTCTTCTCCATAGGTACCTACTACGCATTGGAATGGGCAACTAGTTTCATCTTTTTGACTGACCGACCCCTTGAAAATTTAAAAGTGCCTGTGATTGGTTTATTTGAAATAAATGGTTTGAGTTTGAGCTCCATCTAATATCTTGGAATCCAACACAATAATCGTTTCCAAAAGCTTAGTTTCTTAATAGAAAATAAAAAATATAGACTACAAGAACTTGCCACTTATGAAGTGACGAGGATAAACCAGTCCAGCCTTCGAAGACCTTCGACTTCAGATCCTGTAAATTTTCCCGCTGAAGGCCAATTCGAAAACCACTTAATAATACTTCGGGCCATCAAGGTTCCTCAAGAAGTCATTGGGTTCTTTCTGAACCGAAAAATCTCCACCAACTCGCAATGAAACCGATAGTAGGTGCTCAAAAGTGTGAGTAAGTATTTTCTCGCGATAACCCGCACTGTTCGGTTCTATTTATACCGCATAACCGCACTCGGCGTCTGTCGAAGCTCTTAGCCGAACGATGATAGAACAAAGTGTTCTTACGAAACATACACTGAATAATTGCATGTATACATGACATATAACACGTGGGAGAAAAGAAATTGGCTCATGTTTTTGCGGGAAATTTGGGGAAGTCGGATAAAATGGGGTGGTCGATTGAGGATGTTTTCACTGGGAAACTCTGATTTCTATGAATTGTGGAAAGCTTCGGCTTACTTGTTGTTCACTGTGTTATCCATTAATTATACAACGTGTAACGTTAAATGCGCAAAACCTCAGACACCCCAACTGATTTTTAATTCAATTGACCTATTTCAGAGCGAAAATAAGTCATTAAAAAAATTGTAAAGGTTTTATGTGCTGTTTTAGTTTTACTGGCCATTCTGATCGTTTCTTCCGTCTGCAACAACGCTTTATCGAGGGAGGAGTCGTCACCGGGCCGCTGCGCCGCGCTGACATTGGCTTGCTTGACCTATTAATAAATAGACACGACAACATTTTTAATGAAGATTTTTTGAAAAATGTGACCTATATTAAAAAATGGTTCAATTAATTCTGCTCGTTATTCTGATCAAACTATTTTTAGGTTTTGCGCATTTAACGTTACACGTTGTATATTGAATCACGCATACTCGTAACTCTACTGGGCTCTTATCCACTATGGTCACATAATGATTCCTTACTTCGACACCACATCTGCTACGTATTGCGTATTATATTATAACGAGGAATAATAATTACCATACAGAATTGGGGCTCAGCCGTGTCCGTATCATAGTTTAGGTAATTTTGGACATTTTATGTGGCCCGAAAAGTTTTTGAACAAAGATAGAAAGAAAATACATTTATTTAGCACAGACTAAAATGCACAGACTAAAAAACAAATAAAAAACTTGCCAAGTGCGAGTCGGATTCGCGCACGAAGGGTTCCGTACAAAAAACTCATGTCTGTTGTATAGGAGCCGCACTTAAATATTTATTTTATTCTGTTTTTTAGTATTAGTTGTTATAGCGGCAACAGAAATACATCATCTGTAAAAATTTCAATTATCTAACTATCACGGTTCATGAGATACAGCCTGGTGACAGACGGAGTGTATGAAATGAGCAGGAAAGTGTGCCGCACGGCTGTGCCAAGAAGCCAGTTCAGCAAAAATGCCGGAAAACTAGTGCCTGACGCTGGTTTTCAACTGAACAATTCTTGGACAAAGTCATATGGATAAATACATATGGCATCCATCCATATATTATCCCACGAATATCACGAATACTGAATTTTAGACTTGTGAAACTAGTAGTATCTTCTTGCGTACGGTCGTACATGAGGTCCTACAACTTTGAACACAATTCATTCGTGCTCTATATTTCGTCAATTATGTTTCACACGTCGTCCATATCATGCTCCACATGCCCTAGTATCCATACGTCATCCCTATAGGACTGCGCATAATATCGATCTTCTAGTATAAATAGGAACACGATAATGGCGGCTATAATTGTGGGTAATTCATACCGCCAACGGACGTGAATTTATCAACATGAACGATGGCGCTACCTGTCTCCTTTCTTATGAGTAGGTATAGGTTATTGATTTTATTAGAAACGGTACAGACGCCAGCACATCAAGCTACCCGAAACTGTCAACTTTTCCCAATCAATCTTGAACCTTGTGCTTTAGATATAAAGTTGAAAATCCATTAAAGAAATTTGATAGATTATAGTAGCTTCATGTGCTGGCGTCCGTACATTAGTCTAGCTAGTACATACAACTAAAATACGATGTCTATTGCTTTATTGCTAACATTATAGACAATCAAAGATGTATAGCTCTATGGGGTTAGTATTGAAACTAAATTCAGATTTTCATTTTCATTTGGTTGGACTGGATGCCTTTGTATAAAACTAAGAATAGTATTAATTGACCTATTGTTACAAGATTGAGATAACATTTTATTAAAACTAATACATTCGAAATTATACTTAACCAAACTTATTTTGCAATGTTCTGGAGGCCAATAGTCCTCGTAATTAAAAACCGGCCGAGCGCGAGTCGGATTCGCGCACAAAGGGTTCCGTACCATTATCTATAAAAACGGCAAAAAAATCATGTCTGTTGTATGGGAGTCCCCTTAACTATTTATTTTATTCTGTTTTTTAGTATTTGTTGTTATAGCGGCAACATAAATACATCATTTGTGAAAATTTAAACTGTCTACCTATCACGGTTCATGAGATACATCCTGGTGACAGACGGAGGGACGGACGGACAGCGGAGCGGGAGTAATAGGGTTCCGTTTAACCCTTTGGGTACGGAATCCTAAAAGCGTTCAAAATCTAGTCTCAATCTCATCTCAACGGCAATTAATATCATATATAATACATTTGTCAAAAATATAAGGAAATTAGAGGCATTTTTGACAGATTGAGACTGAGATGAGACACCGAACGTTCTTAAAAATACTAGAATTGCCCTCTGACTTATGTGTTTGCAAGAATGAAAAGACTAGACACAATATCTGACTACGTTTAATATAGCATCGTATTCAAACTAGAGAGGGTAAGTAGGTAGTAGAAACTAGAATATTCCAAGAATAATGAAGGTTCATTCACATTTATCGACTTTACGACAATGGCGAGCGCACCAGTTGTTTCAAATACGTGTCCCTGCATAAATATCCTTTGGTAAAGTACACAGTTTCATCTAAATTAACACACAGTGTATGCGATTGAATTTGAATACAGGGAATAATGATGAAGCTTTCGTTGTTGATCAGAAAATTGAATCTTGAAGCTTTAATTAGACCTACTAAAGTGAAGTTGCAACATTTTAAAAGAGGCTCTGGATCACAAAGATTTGTTTAGAGTATTTCAAAAACCTGATTTCCGTCTTAAAGATTTACAAACTTGCATCTTATGCTACATGAGGTATATTCTGTAACCATCTCACCGTGAAAACTTGGGTGAAGTGAGCGTGGAGTGAGTCGTCAATAGTGTCAATCCCTAGCATCAGCATGACTCACAGCTCACTCTAAGCTCACTTCACCTTAGTTATCACGGTGAGATTTTTCCAGAATCCACCGGCTGTAGTGCTATTCTGTAAAAATCTCACCGTGATAACTCGGGTGAAGTGAGCGGGAAGTGAGCTGTCATTAGGGACTAACACTATTGACACTGCTCACTTCACTTATGATTTCACGGTGAGATTTTTACAGAATCGACCGGCTGGATAGGATATGCTTTCCTACATCAGAAGAGCCATATAGGCTTTGCAGACTAATAATATCTGTCTACCTGTTAGGGTGCGTTTCCACAGAAGCGGAGCTGGGCGGAGCGGAGCGGAAACGTGTAGGAATCGTCCAATCACAGACAAGACGAGTGACGCGATGAGGATTTCACTCATTGTGATTAGTCGATTCCTGCACGTCTCTGCTCCGCTTCGCTCAGCTCCGCTTCTGTGGAAACGCACCCTTAGTCTCGGTCTTCAAACGGCTCATTTCAGTTTTCTAAATAATCATTTTTGAACGTGAGATAAGGAACTTAAGAACCAGACAATATGCGCATTTTTTTTTTTGCGAGGTCTTCCATAATTTTTCGGTACACACTCAACATGACGTGCTCCGTGCTCCAAGCTCCATGCTAATTTCCTAGCAACAGCACATACCTCGGACATTCCCTAACAACCTAACCTACTGACCCCATTCCTCCACTTTTATACATGCATAATGAACTACTTACAAACATCAAAGGCGACGATGAGTGTCGTAAACTGTCGTTAGTCGTCAGACGGACGGCCGTAACCTTGTCATGACATGAGTGGAGATTAAAGACTCCCGCGGACAGACGCGACGCAACTCTGGTAGAACATTTTCTAGGAGAACTTCATGGAAGTTCCACCAGAATCGCGTCGCACCGTCGCGTCGCTTTGCGCTTGTTTGCGGGAGACTTAGGATGCGTTTCCACTGAAGCGGAGCTGGGCAGAGCGGAGCGGAGACATGTAGGAATCCTCCAATCACAGACGAGACGAGTGACTCGATGAGGATTTCAACTATTGTGATTAGTCGATTCCTGCACGTCTCTGCTCCGCTTCGCCCAGCTCCGCTTCTGTGGAAACGCTACCCTTAACAACGGCTCGTAGGTGTCAAGTAACTGCTCGTTATACTGATGTAGATCATAGTGTCTCTTACTGACGACATAGTGGGGCTTGGTGTAGTTAGGGTGGGGATATTGGAATTGTTCGATGCTACGGTAGTTCGGGAGGAGTGTATGGAGTTTATGTGAATTTAAAACGGAAAACACGAGAATACTGCTCCATCTATTTTCACGTAGAATCACTTTAGTTCTCCGCGGTCCATTAATGAATCTTAATGGACCGCGGAGAACTAAAGTGTTTGATGAAAAGAAACAAACAAAGAAAAAGCTTGACCAAAATATAACTCGTTCATCAAGTTTATCTTGAAGTGAAATACTTGGGGTGATTCCATGAAGCTAGAAGATGCTTCTGGCAAGCAAAGTGCAGAGGGCGAGTGTTTGACTTTTGGCATCTTGTCCTAGCTAGAACATATATCTGATTTGAAAATCTTATTGCAAAATTGAGAGTCAACTGATATTTTACTTTTACCTCCTTCTTTGCGTGCCGCAAACAAACAGATAATGCCTTCCTTGTAATCCGATCCAAAGGGTGGTAGCCGTGGTAGATGTTAGAAAAAGGGTAAAATATAAAAATATGTATTTTGTTATGGGATTTGGATTTCAAAGGGTGACTAATGGCTTGTTTGCACCAAGACGCCTTCCAAATTCAATGTAACTACTAGCTGCGCTCCGCGGTTTCACCCGCATAAGTCTCGATCCCGTAGGAATATCGGGATAAAAAGTATTCTATGTGTTAATCCTGGTTATAAACTATCTGTGTGCCAAATTTCATCAAAATTGGTCCAGCCGTTTGAGCGAGAAGAAGTAACAAACACACACACTCACAAATTTTCGCCTTTGTAATATTAGTGTGATATCCTTCTGCATAAAAAGCCTATGGTATTTGCATAAAATGGTTGGAAAAGATCATATTTCGAGCGTTCATATGAGAAAATATTACGATATAAGATAAGGTGTGCCTGGGTGGACTATAGGTACACCTTTGTCCAACCCTTCGAGGACACAAGGCGTGATATCACGTGGAAAATTACGATATTTTTACTATTTAATACCTTAAGCCCTACTACTACTCGAATAAAATAATATCGTATCGTAAGTCGTTACGGAAAATTCAATAAAAAGCTCTCTTCCATCGCTCTACTGCTTATCTTTATTTCTTTCTTGACAATCGATCCACAGAAACTTATGTTACTCACATTTTGCTTTGCTTTACTGCTTTTTAGAGTTCCATACCTCAAAAGGAAACACCGTACCCTTTTCACTTCGTTGTCCGTCTGTCAAGATCATTTTTCTCAGGAACGCGTGGAGATCTAGTTGAATTAATATTATTATCAAATACTCTACAATCCCTTGAAGCAGTGAAAAAAATCAAAATTCTAAGTCAACGCAATCAAAACATACGGGCGTTTATGTTCCGTTTATGCCGCATATTTTGACACTTACAAAGGACCTATAGGGTACTTCCCGTTGACCTGGAATCAGGAAATTTGGCAAGAAGTAGTCATGTAGCACAAGTAAATTAAAAAATCAGAAAACCGTAGATTTGTAGTTACAGTACAAAAAAATAAAAATAAAACCCGTGATAAACTATTTACATACCTTCAAATTTGTACGGAACCCTCGGTGCGCGAGTCCGACTCGCACTTGACCGGTTTTTTTTACTTTTGTATAGCAATAAGGCTTTTAAGAACTCACGTATTCACGATAATACAGGTTGGCAGGCATTGGCGCGCAAACTGAAACCATGAATTCAGCATTTATCTTTTGATATCCGACGGAATATTTCTGGGGGTCTAGAATCCTGTGCTGAATTCATGGTTTCAGTTTGCGATGTCTCTACCACCCTGTATATGTATAATGTCGTTTCGAGTGTATTGTTGTTATGAACAATCGCCTGGCTAATATGACATTTATCGGTTTAATGGTGAATTTTATCGTCACCTTTCACCTCCTCATTTTTGTCTAAATAAACAAAAAAACCCTACTCTAACCTTCGTATGCAATGTGTCGTATTTCACGATACGAGACGTCAAACGCACGGTGTCAAGCAGCTGGATGCGCCGGCGCACGTGCGCGGAAGACCGCACAGAACTGATTTAACTGCGCCACTTTGTAAGAGGGGTCAGAAGGCTTACTGTGATGGACTGCTGCATCGCAACTGCTGCAAATCATTGTGACGTGTATAAACGATTTCGTTTCTCGTTTTGTTGAACAAGAAAATAATTTTAAAAGCCCCATTCTGCACCCTAACTGCCTAACATACCATCACACATCTATTAATCTTCATCATCCGCCTAGCCTTTTCCCAACTATGTTGGGGTCGACTTCCAGTCTAACCGGATGCAGCTGAATACCAGTATTTCACATGGAGCGACTGCCTATCTGACCTCCACAACCCAGTTACTGGGTAATACGATACCCCTTGGTAAGACTTGTTGTCAGACTTTCGGGCTACTGACAACCCGTAACGATTGTCAAAGATCCACGAATGACAGCCGGGAACAACGGCTTAACGTGCTTTCCGAGGCACGGATGAGTCTTGGTATGTGAAGATGGTCACCCATGCACGTACCAACCGCGGCAAGCGTAGCTTAACCTGATCGATCGACCCGTGCGGCTGTTATTACTTAGCCATAAGCCCCTCTATTAATCTTCATATGTTCGAAAAATTTGTGTGCTCAACAACATAAATAACGCAATGATTGTTGTTGAACTGTCAAAATGAAAGTCATTGCTCTGAGATTGTGATAAACAATTACCCCGCAGAAATAATAGGGTAGTACTGCAGTATGTGGCTGCAGGCGGTGGACGTGGTCAGCTCAATGGGATCCGTAACACATTCATGCTTTTCGCTCTAAACTACTTTCGCCTGGCAGGATGCCAGCTCTCAATTTCACCCTGTAGGGCTACAAATTCATGATTTATTCACTTTTCCTTCTGTTTCTTTTTGTTTGTTGATTTATCAGCGTGCACAGATGCGGTGTGCCCTCGACTTGCACTGCGCTAGCGTCTGGTTTATGCGTTTTACGACGCCTTGTGATCTGGATATGTTTACATCGAGGAGAGGATGCAAAAACTGTGCGGTTTTTGTGTCTGCACGGATCTTTAGCTCCGTTAATAGCTTAATAGGCATCTACGGATGTTTGTGTTTTTTGATCATTTATTTTATTAGCAAGACGTTGCCATACGATTGATGAGCGCGAAACTTCCGTGTTTTAATTAAAGTAGTACAAATTCACAATTAATTCAATAAAGTTTATTTTTTTTTTGCGGTCAGGATAACGCACGTTTAATTCAACAAAATAATAAATCTGTCCGTATAAATGTTCACGTACAGACGCCAGCACATCAAGCTGCCCGAAACTGTCAGATTTTCCCAATCAACTTTGAACCTTAAGCTTTAGCGATAGAGTTGAAAATCTATTAAAGAAATCTGACAGATTGTAGTAGCTTGATGTGCTGGCGTCTGTACCTACAAAGTGATTAGTTTGAAACAGGAAAATTAACAGGCTGCCATTTTTAGTTCCCAGCAATTAATATTAAAAGGGACTAGGTAGACGCCAGCACATCAAGCTACCCGAAACTGTCAAATTTTCATAATCAATTTTGAAACTAAGGGTTTAGCGATAAAGTTGAAAATCTATTAAAGAAATTTGACAGGTTGTAGTAGCTTGATGTGCTGGCGTCTGTGCAATAATATTAAATCACATTTTTATTAACTTAAAAAACGCGACGGGAAACTCGATTCAATTAATAAAATTAACGCGATCCGTAAAAAAATGGCGCGGAAAATGTACGCCAAGCTATCGAGCGGGAAAATGTAAAGTTGTTAACATACCTACTTGTAACTCGGTAGGTAATCGATTCGGTATTCGATCCATTGTATTTTTGTTATTCGTCAATCGAATGTTTCCTTTTTCCTCGATTTCGTGACGATTAGGTACTACTTATCGTTTTTACAATGTTAGGAGTTATTTTTTTGGCTTTTAGAAACATGGCGCTTTCCCTGCTGCATTCTGAGGTACTTGGGCCATGCAATGATAAGCGTTAGGCACGATCAACATTGAATCAGTACAACTATTTCAGCATACCACGGAGTTGTACCTGGATGAAACAATGCTTCTTAGCCTATTGATGATAGAGGCGGCCTGATATGTTGCTTGAACAAAATTACCTACTCAAGGTAAATAAATAAACGATCACTGTAACTTTCATAAAGCGACCTAGTAGCTGAATGTTTTCTCTTGGGTCGATCGTGCTGCTTGCGCAGACAGAAATACTACATTATTAAAATATGATAACCACGTGTCGATTTATTCAATTAATGATCATATTACGGAAACACTGACAGGTAACCAACTCATTGGTTACCAGCACCGATGGCCACAAACATGCAAATCGATTTCCTTTCGATTCATTGAGTACCTAGATTTGCGTGTTATACAAGTGGTCATACATTATCCCGATGATTGTCACTTGTCACCTTCGCAGCAGCTATTTCAGGTTGATTGACATAAACAGTAAAACTATCTAATAATGAAATCTTCAATATTAATTCTCCATTTTTCTTAACATATTTTATAGGTACTCACTTACATAAAACCTTCTTTGTAAAAGTCTAAAAACAAATGGCAATTCGGAATCGGAATTCAAATATTAAAAGTTCAAAATAGGTCAAAGTTGAAACGGATGGAAAAATATTGGTTACGTAGGTATACTAACCAAACACATTATTTACAATTAACATTTATTAATTCAGCACTTATATCTACAATTTATTTACGTTTTCAGCGAGCTGTGTGGTGTACGTATAGGTATTTATTTTTTGTCCGCAATACTTTTTGCACGCGACGAAAATACCGCGGCCATGAAAAAAAAGTGAAGAGTCAATGAACTTGGTGTCGTGTATAATCTATAGCACACATAATTAGTGACTATCTGCAAATAGCAATTAAAATGCATTGTTTGTGCAATTCTACCACATAGTAATCTGTTGTTAATGCTTTTTACAAGAACCTTCGCGTCGTGTTTATTCATTGAACAATTAATTATGGGTGTTTGAAAAGGTTGTCGTAATGACTACATATTTCTCGATGTCTGCAAAATCGATAAAAAAAATGTGCTAACTTACACGTAATCGATTGGTCACCCTTTGTAAAATTTCTATATTTATGTCTGTAATTTATATGGTGTACATAATAAAGAGTATTCTATTCTATTCTATTCTACATTAACTTGGTGTTTTCGCACAGTTGTGCTAATGCTTTATACCTAGCTAGCAGGAAAATGCAAATAACCATTTCATACATTCAACTTCAAATGAAAGGTTTTTCTCAAAATTATATTGTTTAATAAAACTACTAAAACTTATATTATTGAAGCACAAGCGATTCTAGAAACCGTCCCGTTTCAAGTAGGTACTAGAAAATAGTTGAAAGGTAACATTATCACAGGAACCCATTGGTCAGTTCCTGCGACCAATCAGTCTCCTTTACAGCCAAGCTCTGAGAAATAAAGCTGGATTTTTCATGAGAGCCGTAACTTTAATAAATTCCTTGAAGTCTGGGCGAATGATTTGGTTTCTCAGAAGACAGCCTGTAAACAAAGCTTGGTACCAACGTGTCATTGCCAGAAATAGTTTACAATTCAACACTTTGTCGTAGATCACTGCAGATGTTTTTTTTTTTTTTTATTGTTTTTTTATGGTGTAGTATGTAGTAGGTGGTTTATACTATGATAGTAAGTCGTAAGGAGTTAAAATGTTTGGCAGAATGATCTTAGATTATACAAAGCATTTTCGCCTTGATTAGTCTAGACAAGTCTCATTGACTTCAGTGCGTCGCTTCTCTTCAATCCCAAGGACACAAAGTATAAAACAAAGTTGGTTTTTGTTGTATTTTTGTGACTACTTAGATCTTTTTAACTACACAGTACCGCAGTTTTCACTGCCATTTATAGCATTTATTCCGGAAAGGTTAATGTATATACATATATGCATTCCTATTATAAAGCACAGTTTGGCTAACAAATATAAGTTTTTATAGATATTGAACAGCCGCCATATTGGAATTTTCAATTTTAATTCCATGGTAAAATCTTTAGTAAAATTTTTGAAAAGCTTATTTTAAACCAAATGCAAAGATTTTTTAACAAAAATAAATTACTGCATAACAAACAGTTCGGTTTTACAAGGGGTCGTTCAACTACTGATGCCGGAGTTGAACTTTTAGGACATATTTATAATGCATGGGAGGACAAATGCGATGCTTTGGGCATCTTTTGCGATTTGTCCAAGGCATTCGATTGTGTTCTTCATGAAACCTTAATCAGGAAACTTCACTACTACGGAATTCGGAACGCCTCTCTGGATCTTCTTACTTCTTACTTGAGTGATAGGATTCAGAGAGTTGATGTTAACGGAAAAAGGTCACCCGGATCTGTAGTAAAAATGGGGGTCCCCCAGGGCTCAATTCTTGGCCCATTTTTATTTCTTATTTATATAAATGACTTGCCTTACCTCATAAGGGACGAACATGATATAGTGTTGTTTGCAGATGACACTTCACTTTTATTTAAACTCAAACGTCAGCAGCTGGTTACTGACAATATAAATAGTGCCCTCGCAAAAGTAGTTAACTGGTTTAATGTTAATAACCTACTTCTTAACGAAAAAAAAACGAAATGTATTAAGTTTACGATACCAAATGTTAGACAAGTAGAAACTAGTGTTCTTATAAAGGGTGATGAGTTAAAACCCGAAAATACCACAGTATTCTTAGGCATAACTTTGGATGCCAAGCTTCAATGGGGCCCCCATATAGATAAATTGTCAAAAAAGCTTAGCTCTGCAGCATACGCCGTTAGGAAAATTCGTGACTTAACTGATTTAGAGACAGCCCGTTTAGTTTACTTTAGTTATTTTCATAGTGTGATGTCATACGGTATTCTGTTGTGGGGAAATGCCGCCGATATTCAGACAATTTTTATTTTACAAAAAAGGGCAATTCGTTCGATTTATAAATTAAGTCCCAGACACTCCCTCAGAGACAAATTTAAAGGGATTAATATAATGACTGTGCCTTCTCAGTACATTTATGATAATCTTTTGTATGCACATAAAAATATTAATCTGTTTAAAAAATACAGTGATATCCATAATATTAATACTAGGAACAAACACAAATATGTTGTTCCTACAACAAGGCTTAAGAAAATAGGTGGCTCGTTTAGATGCCAATGTATACATTTTTATAATAAACTTCCTAGCCACATTCAAGAACTAAGCATTAATAAATTCAAATCTTTCATAAAGCTAAAACTATGCCAGAAAGCCTATTATACTGTAAAAGACTATATTGAGGACAAAAAAGCTTGGGATTGAGCTGCTCCAATAGGTCTAGACAGTGAATGTTGTTTATTTTTTATTTTGCTGATTTACACTTTGGTTTTTTTTTTTTCTTTCTTTCTAAATATCTATTTATATACAG
Source organism: Eremobia ochroleuca (assembly GCA_949629135.1). NCBI lineage: Eukaryota > Metazoa > Arthropoda > Insecta > Lepidoptera > Noctuidae > Eremobia > Eremobia ochroleuca. The sequence continues at coordinate 4,020,130 of OX451387.1, forward strand.
AATGACATGAACATTTACTGTTTAAAGTCTTATATTATTTTAATTATTGTGAATGTGAGGACTATGTGGGTCATTGTTTCCGTTTTAATCATGGTCTGGCAGTTTGAGTGGTGTATGCGGTCTACACAAATGTCCTGTCCCTGGTATTGCTCGTCGAATCGTTGAGCTCCTTAAGTTCTGAGTTGAGCTGCACGGTTACTGACGAATGCGTGCACTGACTGCACAGGTCCACTCAGTGTGGTTCTTTCCTCAAAAGACCACTTCAGACACCAATCTACATGGTCCTCAAAGATTATATCCGGATTTTTATATACACATTGACATTGATGAATTTTATATAAACAATGACATGGATATTTACTTTGTAAAGTATCTTATTTTTATTATTATTACTGTGAGTGTGAAGACTATGTGGGTCATTTCTTTTTTTCGGTTTTCCTTCTTAGTTAGTTTTAATCATGATCTGGCAGTTTGAGTCATTTATGCGGCCTACCCAAATGTCCTTTCATTGGTATTGTTCGTCGAATCGTAAGGCTCCTCAAGTTCTGAGTTGAGCTGCACGATTTTTGACAAATGCGTGCACTGACTGGACGGGTCCGCTCAATCTGTGTGGTTCTTTACTCAAAAGACCATTTCAGACACTAATCTACATGGTCTTCACATTATCTGACCAAGATTATGTCTGGACTTTAAAAGAGACTGTGACCTCTGAGTTTGTTTCGGCCTTTCTTCTCAGAGTAGTCAGATAGGAAACGCCGACCTCATCTAGTTTAAAAAAATATGATTGACATGTAAAAGTGTTTGTACAAACCTACTTACAGAAAATAAATCATTTATCATTTATTTATCATTTATCATGGTATCAGATCATCAGATGACGGTATTAGGATCCGTGATCCGTGACTCAATAAAGACAGTTAAACGTATCTTTATAATAATAGTGTTACGACCGGCGTTACGAACATCGGAATATCTGCTATTAATACGCGTATAAACGGCACTAGGTATATTAATATGCTCCAATGCCTCTAATATTTTAATAGATATTCTGACTGGCAAGATCTCTCTTTGAAGATGGTTTTTGCTAATGTCATTCACCCTTTGATGAAAAGAAACAGTGATTCGAACTCAATTCCCCAACAACTTTCGAAGTGTTCTCCAAATTCATAATTCTTTTGTTTTCTGTTCCAGAGTTCTTCAGGAGGCTTCTAAAGCAATCTCGGGAGGAGTTCCATATGATGTTCAAGAGAACATACGGCATGATCTACGAACAGAACTCATATGTCTTCGAACAACTCTTTGAACAACTAGAAAGGTAACTATAGAGTTTCTTGATTATTAATATGTATATCGTAGATAAGTCAGATTTAACATTGGCCAGCGGTAACGGCCGCAACTTTCGAGTTGTAGGTTCGAACCCAAACAGGCGCTTTACTTTGTATAAATTATATCATCACAACTGCTCTCATAACGGTGAAGGAAAACATTGTGAGGAAACCGGCATGTTCTAGAACCAAAATTTCGAAGACATGTGACATCTACCAACCCGCACTGGGCCCGCGTGGTGGATTATGGCCCACTCACCGAGAGAAAGCCTGTATCCCAGCAGCGGGAACATTATAGGCTAATTTGAATGGCTCGAAGCCGGTGCTGGTCACTTGTATATTTATAAACAGTGAACACCGTGCCCTTTATGATGACATCACCAATCATGAGCATTAAAGCTTAAACGAGATTCTGACATCAACAGATGCGACCATGGTCAACCCGCACTATTGAATCTTGAATGAAATTCACCGAAGCATAATTCACAATATATGTCTTGTCACGCCATTACGTGTTATGTCTGGAAAACACGTCAAGAGAATTATAGCAAGATAGATTGTTTGTGCTACTTCTTTCATAATAAATTCAACTGAAACCAGGCGGTCTCATATCTTGCTCCGCGTATTGTAAACATTAAGCAAATGAATTCCACGGGAGCACAGTACTGCAGTTATACTGTAATAACGCTTCTTGGTAACATATTATTCTGATTGGTCAATGTAATAAAAACCAATGATTGTTTGAGCGACAGCTTATAACGGTTCAGAAAATTATTCTCACTGGGTTCACGATAAAGGTAAATCCCTTTTTCGTAATATTGTATGAAAGTAATGTCCCAAACAAGATAAAAGAAAAAATGGATGGAACGCACAAAGTATTATAAGTCTAAGTCTCAGGATTACGATGTTGAAGTCTAAAGAAATTTATGCAAATCCCCGAAGGAACGCCTGGCAGATCTGAGCGTGATCTTTGCCGTTTTATTATTAAAAGAAAATGTATCAGCAGCGGCTTATTGTGGACTACAACTTTTTGGTAATAAGATGAATCTGGGCGGTTTATGTGTCCTCTATATTTTGGTAGAGAATGAATATATGAAATGTTCTTGTTGGGAACTACTTCAATCTTCACGCTCCCTAGTTTATTCATAGCAATAGTATCGATTTCGTCCAATCTTGTAGATCTTGGCGTTGTTTTGTTTCTTCATTTTCTTTATCAATCCTATGACAATCTAGTTCACTTGTATGTTCAAAAGCTTCTCCACACTAACAGTTCCTCTACCATCTCCTACCCCATATTACCTCTTAAGTTCTATACTCCTATTAAACCCATCTTTCTTCGCAGGTACTACACGCGCGGCGACACCAACTTCGACGTGATGATGGACGGGTTCTTCAGCATACTGTACAACAAAATGTTCACCGTACTCAACTCGCAGTACGAGTTTGACGAGAAGTAAGTTTTAAATCTTCATTTCTTCCACCAATTCTGCAAATTTAATTCCTTTTATTAGGTATCACAGTTGGTGATAACAACTTCATTCACACCATTCACAGCCTATTAGCTAATAAGTCATTTAAATATACTGCTAAATCACTATAAAAATAAGTAATCGTCCAATTACTTCTTCTTATTCACTCTTTGTTAAGAGGTGGACTCTTGATTCACGTAGTCCTTGCTCGACAGTCACTGCACTAAATTAACTCAAAGGTTTTACCCTTTTTAGTCTTCGTACTAATTCGGGGTTGTCAAGCTAATATGTGGTAATTAAAGCGATATTTCCAGTGACCGTTTATTAGGCGTTCATTAGGAGTCCCAGTTCAGTAGAGGACGTTTTGTGGACTGATTATCATGTTAATGAGGTCATCTTAGGTGCTTCGTTTGGGCTGGTGCATTGCACTTTATTATGAATGATAATAACTTCGCCATATGCATCGTGGCGAGGAATAACAATCGACTCAAGTCATATTTTAAGTCATTATCATCTGCATAGCCTTATTAGGGTCGGCTTCCTTCCAGTTTAACCGGGTGCATCTGAATACCAGTTATTCAGCTGCATCTTATATGGAGCGATGTCATAGTTTGAGTCTGTGTACCTATAATAGAGTCCTCAGCGGGGTAATTGCGTAACACACTAACAGTAGCGATGGCTTTGATTTTGACAGTTCAACAACATTCATTGCGTTATTTACGTTGTTGAGCAGGCAAATTTTTCGAACATATAAAGCAATGGATTAGCTAGATCCTTCAAAATGCTTCAGATTGTGACTGGGTTACGCAACTAGGGTGCTAGTTCACGTGGGTAGTATTAAACCCAAAATGTGCATAAGAAATCTAAACAATCTTCATTGGACAATCATAATATGCGTAAATTAAATCTCCCTTATTATTATCTCTGCCTGCAACCAGTGCCTTCATATCCACCTCACACGAATTGTCCTTGCGGTTAGTGACGCAAATTGCAATTAATATTGAAGACCGCAATTATAATAAATATCCTCATTCATTCGGTATCATATCATTCATTACAATGATAGGCGCCGAGTCGTATTTGGTTTGCCGAAACCTAACACAGGGCAGTACAGAAGTCGGCACTGTTTAGTCTAGACTCGATATGAATCGTCTATTCACAATGCTGATCGTAAAATGGAAGTGGCTGTTCCAAATATCGTTTGGTATTTATATTTTATGCGGATGCTTTTGTATCAGCTGGATTACTGGTCTGTGTTTGATGAGATTGGAATTTTGTATGGTTCGTGTTATGTGAATAGGTATGAGGAAAAATTGGCCGGTAGTTTGTCGTTCAAATGATTCAGGTGTTCCAATGTAATGTCAACAGCAATGCTTTCCTTCCGCGGGATAATTGCGTAAAACACTTAAAGTAGGGATGGCTTTCATTTTGACAGTTCAACAACATTCACTGGTCCGACATCATTCTGAAGTTTTCGAGATCCTATATATCTGCTCTCAAAAAAAACTTCTACTGGACCAATCAGACGCTATAGGCCTGTCCGTTCTAATCTAGGAGCTAAACAATGTTGCACAGCATCTATTAAAGATACACTGACACATATAAAATGTTTACACGACTCCCCACACACTGCACTTCGCACTAAAGAAAGCTCTGATATATGAGACACAATTCACAGTGTCGCTCAGTTGGAAAACGCCCTCTTTGTTTATAAAGACGCGTCAATAAAACACTTTAGAAGACAGCTTTAGTGTTATGGACACGTAAACAAACGATTAGGCCCGATAATAGGACATAAAGTCCTGATAATATGACATAAAGTGGCGTGAAACGAATCATGATAACGTTATGAAGGGCTACCGAATAGTTTATGAGTTGTACACAATCAGTTATGAATATTATTGCGTATGAAGTGTGTTTTTAGCTGAGTGGCGACGGGTTAGTTGAATGTGAGGGTGAGCTACTTCTCTGTATGTTAATAAAGTTTAACCTTCAAGCGGGCGCGCGGCGTCGAATCGACCGCGATGCGATCGATTCTCGATACATTTATGATGCCAAATTGCTTACAAATCCAAAGAAAATTAGAATATTATTTTGATTTTATAATTTTGTTTATGTCCTAACATAATGATAATGTGATAAATACAAAAAATATTAAATAATTAGTGTTTTAAATCCCTGAAATATCCTATAGGTCTTTTAGGTTACGCGCGACCGCTGGCGTTACAAATGTCCGCGCGCCCGCTTGAAGGTTAAATTGGTTCCGATTTCGATGTCTCATGCATGTACGCTGTTATACCTACCCAGTGCTTCACATGTAAAGGTTTTCTTGGATGTATATTTCATGAGGGATGTTCGCGCTGTACCACACTGATGGCTTTCATGCCGTCATTCGCAAAAAAACGGCATCCCTGATCTGCAGAATGCGTGGCAGCCGCAATAAAACCCTGATGACTGTAGCGGACCGGATCTCATCCTCACTGTGGAGCTCCTTAGTCCGCAGAATTATTTAATTATTATTATTATTAATTATGAGTTTTCGATATTCCACATATGGATTGTAGATATCCGAAATAAAGAATATTTTATGTTATTTTTATTTATTTATATTTATAAAATTAAATGAATGAATTGAATGTATATTTTATTACAGTCTCGAAACGTCGGTGCACTATTCCACCACCGCACTATAGATTCACCAAATACTGTTGATTTGGTCCATATCTGTATAACCAACTTAACGCTAACTTACCTATTTATAGCCTACCTTGCTCCAAATGCAAAACTGCCGTCCGTTCTTATCTTCTTTTAAAAACCTATGATGAGACTGAAGATCTTTTAAAATCAATCTCGGCAAATTATCATACATACAGCGTGTAACGTTAAATGCGCAAAACCTGAAAATAGTTTGATCAGAATAACGAGCAGAATTAATTGAACCACTTTTTTAATATAGCGGACCGGATCTCATCCTCACTGTGGAGGTCCTTAGTCCGCAGAATTATTTAATTATTATGATTATTATTAATTATGAGTTTTCGATATTCCACATATGGATTGTAGATATCCGAAATAAAGAATATTTTATGTTATTTTTATTTATTTATATTTATAAAATTGAATGAATGAATTGAATGTATATTTTATTACAGTCTCGAAACGTCGGTGCACTATTCCACCACCGCACTATAGATTCACCAAATACTGTTGATTTGGTCCATATCTGTATAACCAACTTAACGCTAACTTACCTATTTATAGCCTACCTTGCTCCAAATGCAAAACTGCCGTCCGTTCTTATCTTCTTTTAAAAACCTATGATGAGACTGAAGATCTTTTAAAATCAATCTCGGCAAATTATCATACATACAGCGTGTAACGTTAAATGCGCAAAACCTGAAAATAGTTAGATCAGAATAACGAGCAGAATTAATTGAACCACTTTTTTAATATAGCGGACCGGATCTCATCCTCACTGTGGAGGTCCTTAGTCCGCAGAATTATTTAATTATTATGATTATTATTAATTATGAGTTTTCGATATTCCACATATGGATTGTAGATATCCGAAATAAAGAATATTTTATGTTATTTTTATTTATTTATATTTATAAAATTGAATGAATGAATTGAATGTATATTTTATTACAGTCTCGAAACGTCGGTGCACTATTCCACCACCGCACTATAGATTCACCAAACGATTCTTTTTTTTTACCTTGGTCCATATCTGTACTTATAACAAACTTAACGCTAACTTACCTATTTATAGCCTACCTTACTCCAAATGCAAAACTGCCGTCCGTTCTTATCTTCTTTTAAAAACCTATGATGAGACTGAAGATCTTTTAAAAACAATCTCGGCAAATTATCATACATACAACGTGTAACGTTAAATGCGCAAAACCTGAAAATAGTTTGATCAGAATAACGAGCAGAATTAATTGAACCACTTTTTTAATATAGCGGACCGGATCTCATCCTCACTGTGGAGGTCCTTAGTCCGCAGAATTATTTAATTATTATGATTATTATTAATTATGAGTTTTCGATATTCCACATATGGATTGTAGATATCCGAAATAAAGAATATTTTATGTTATTTTTATTTATTTATATTTATAAAATTGAATGAATGAATTGAATGTATATTTTATTACAGTCTCGAAACGTCGGTGCACTATTCCACCACCGCACTATAGATTCACCAAATACTGTTGATTTGGTCCATATCTGTATAACCAACTTAACGCTAACTTACCTATTTATAGCCTACCTTGCTCCAAATGCAAAACTGCCGTCCGTTCTTATCTTCTTTTAAAAACCTATGATGAGACTGAAGATCTTTTAAAATCAATCTCGGCAAATTATCATACATACAGCGTGTAACGTTAAATGCGCAAAACCTGAAAATAGTTTGATCAGAATAACGAGCAGAATTAATTGAACCACTTTTTTAATATAGCGGACCGGATCTCATCCTCACTGTGGAGGTCCTTAGTCCGCAGAATTATTTAATTATTATGATTATTATTAATTATGAGTTTTCGATATTCCACATATGGATTGTAGATATCCGAAATAAAGAATATTTTATGTTATTTTTATTTATTTATATTTATAAAATTGAATGAATGAATTGAATGTATATTTTATTACAGTCTCGAAACGTCGGTGCACTATTCCACCACCGCACTATAGATTCACCAAACGATTCTTTTTTTTTACCTTGGTCCATATCTGTACTTATAACAAACTTAACGCTAACTTACTTATTTATAGCCTACCTTACTCCAAATGCAAAACTGCCGTCCGTTCTTATCTTCTTTTAAAAACCTATGATGAGACTGAAGATCTTTTAAAAACAATCTCGGCAAATTATCATACATACAACGTGTAACGTTAAATGCGCAAAACCTGAAAATAGTTTGATCAGAATAACGAGCAGAATTAATTGAACCACTTTTTAATATAGGTCACATTTTTCAAAAATTCTTCATTAAAAACGTTGCCGTGTCTATTTATTAATAGGTCAAGCAAGCCAATGTCAGCGCGGCGGAGCGGCCCGGTGACGACTCCTCCCTCAATAAAGCGTCGTCGCAGATGCAAGAAACGATCAGAATGGCCAGTAAAACTAAAACAGCACATAAAACCTTTACAATTTTTTTAATTACTTTTTTTCTCTCTGAAATAGGTCAATTGCATTTAAAATCAGTTGGGATGTCTGAGGTTTTGCGCATTTAACGTTACACGTTGTATGTCTTATCTGCAAACTAGGTTGCACAGCTACCTAGCTACATGGAGAGAAAATTCTTAGAAAAAATACTGTGCTCGGCACTGTAAAGTGAGTGCAAGTGACATCCACAGAAAATTTTCGGAGTGAGATTGGGAAAAATTCACTATTTGTCCAATCAATTTTACTGTACAGCATAACAATTTTTACTGTGCTAGCATGGTAATTATGCACTCAGATTATGAGATTTTTCTCTCCGTGTAGGAGAACAGTAGTTCACCCCTACAAATATTTGTTAGTATAAGTTCTACGCTTACATAATGATTTAACTTTAATATACAACATGTAACGTTAAATGCGCAAAACCTCAGACACCCCAACTGATTTTTAATTCAATTGACCTATTTCAGAAAGAAAATATGTCATTAAAAAAATGTAAAGGTTTTATGTGCTGTTTTAGTTTTACTGGCCATTCTGATCGTTTCTTGCGTCTGCGACGAGGCTTTACCGAGGGAGGAGTCGTCACCGGGCCGATGCGCCGCGCTGAAATTGGCTTGCTTGACCTATTAATAAATAGACACGGCAACGTTTTTAATGAATATTTTTTTTTAAATGTGACCTATATTAAAAAGTGGTTCAATTAATTCTGCTCGTTATTCTGATCAAACTATTTTTAGGTTTTGCGCATTTAACGTTACACGTTGTATATGTATCACAAATATCCTTTATGCAAAAAATATTTTTATTATGTATATATATAAAATTACTGGAAAATAATATTTTTATTGAAATCGCGTTTATCTCTTATTAAGTGCTTACGCAATTCTGTGATAGGTAGATAGGTAATAGCAGTAGGTAATATTATTTTCAGACTATTACCGAGCAGCTTCACCAATTTACAGCCTCTTTCTGCCGTCCATTTAAACTCATTTAGCAAACCGCCACTTCTTCTTAACAGGCAATTACTTATTTCCTTCAAAAATCTGTGTTGAAATCCCACACCATTCCCCAGATTAGCCCGAATACGCATCCTGTCGGAAATGTTATATAGACTGTGCTAAAGTTAACCTAACCCAGTACTTACCTTCTTTATGTCCTGGAATTAGAGCTAAAATGCCGGCGATAATAAACGTTACAATGTATGGAGTTTACGGTTTAAGACGTGTGAAAGAGGAATAAAAAGTAAATGTGTAGGAAAGCACGGTGTAAAATGTGGTGAAACAGGATTATAGTCTGTTTAAGAGATATATGGTTAAATAAACTAACCCGTATTTACAAACATTACTATGAGGTCTCACGGTGCGCGCGGACGCATAGGGTCCCAAAAACCTATTCATAGACTATACTCGAGTGGCGATCGGCACTATGCGTCCCTTAATGTTTATTAATTTAAAGGCTGGTCATATGGAACGCATTGAGAAATACCTCGCATAGTATTGCTACTTTACTTAGGGCTGATTTTAGCAGTCAGATATATTTTATCCGTGGAACAAAACTGACGTCTGACAGATATAGTATCGAAAAACTGTCAAAAATTCAATATTTATTCTCAGTATAAGACTTATTCTATGTATAAAAGTTTGGTAGAATGCGGCCTTAGACAAGTATTGTTTGAGAATATGGGTGTAAGATTTTGTGATTTGCGTTGGTAAAGTGAGGGAATCCTACTAATAATAAATATTATAAACGCGAATGTTTGTGAGGATGGATGGATGAATGGATGAATGTTTGTTATTCTTTCATGCAAAGACTATTGAACGGATTTGGATGAAATTTGACTCACAGATAGTTCGGGATATCTTGCTTTGTTACCCCGGTATCTCCACGGGATCGAAACTAATGTGGGTGAAACCGCGGGGTGGTGCTAGTTTAATATTAAGTAAGACCACCATCTTAAATTGTCCGTACATTCAAATCACAAGTGTCATTCTTTGGTAGTTGTATGAAATGGCTATAATACGTCAAATTTTATTGACGTAGGATGTCAATTGGCTTAACAATTAATTTCCTTGACTATACTAGCAGAACACTAAGATTTCAAAATATTTCACCATACTGTATAATAACATTATATCTTTGCTGTCGTCTGCCAGCTCAAGAAAACATATTTATTCATTATCATAAGCTGACAAACAAGAAATTAAACATTACAAAAAATATAATACATAAACGATTATAATTATCACTGTGACAAATCATTGTGAAAAAAATCTTTTGTCCTTTAAACCCGCCTGTAGCATATGATGACGTAAGGCGACAACCATTGCGGAACATTTTCCACGGCTACGCCTAACCTAGCCGAATGGGTTCTGAGATGTGGTCAGCACCCTAATTGCGTAACACACTAATACTCTCAATTTGAATCATTTTGAAGCATATTGCTAATCCATTGCTCCATATGTTCGAAAAACGTGTCTGCTCAACAACGTAAATAACGCAATGAATGTTGTTGAACTGTCAAAATGAAACCCATTGCTACTAATAGTGTGTTACGCAATTAGTCTGCTGGTCACAATATTTTGTCATAGGTTAGGTACACATCTCATTTAACTAAGGTTATAAATGTCAACTGGTATTCAGGCCGCTCGATTGATTACTATGACAAATTATTCTCGAGAATTCAACTTGTCATCACTTGTATTCTGTCTGACACACCACAATATTTATGATCTCACCCGAATCTTGTTAATGACAGCAATTCCTACTCGTCTTAAGCCTAACTCTCCACGGAACGTATGCGAGGGATTTAGGGATTTCGCCCGACGTTTCAAAAGAATACTTTCAAATTCAAGGTCTGGTCTGAGCGATCACATAGGTCTAGTGATCCATCAATTTCGTCTAATTTTTCACTCCCTCGTTGGCTTAGTGGTCACAAGTGCTACTGCTAAGCATGAGGTCCTGGATTCGATTCCCTGGTCAGCCAAAGCGTTAATGGGTTTTTCGATCTGGAATTTCTCAGTATCAGCCCGGAGTCTGGATTTGTACCCAGTTGATGATGTCTAACCTAATTTTCTGTTCCAGGTACTTAAAATGCGTAAACGAACACATGCGCGACATTCAGCCATTTGAGGACGTGCCCAACAAGCTGTCGGTGCAGCTGCGCCGAGCTGTGGTGGCTACCCGCACCTTCCACAAGGCCTTAAGAGCCGGTGCTGACGTTGTGAGGAGTATGATGCAGGTAAGAAACACCATCATGGTAACTAGCTTGGTTAGAACTAGTTTGGAATCCTGATTGGGATTATGGAAAGGAAACCTTCCTTAGGATTGAAAGGAGTTAGGACGGTTAGGACCATACTAGTCCGTAAAGTTCCGCCTAAAGTTAGTCAACTCAGTGGCGGTTCCAAAGTCAGTAAGTATTTGTATTAAAAGCTTTTACCTAGTCGTAATACAAGTTTCAAAAAAACTGGCTCAAAGATTTTTAAGCACTGACTAAAGGAAGATCTCGTTTTGTAACAAGACCACAGTTACTAAGGTACTGCAATACTGCATCCTTGATCATGTGTAAATAAACCGCAAGAGTTCCGAGTTCCCGCCCATGAATAAATATGAATGCAAACTAATAACAATTCCGCCTACCAAGCGTGAATAATGGTAGCGAAACTAGTGAAACTTCCTTTAGAGCTTTTAGTATACGATTAGACATTTACGAGCTCTCATGTTAATGTGTTTCTGAATGTGTGATTCACCCGACCGACACCCGGAAACAGTGACAGAACCAGACATAAATCAACTATTATCTAACATCTATTCAATACATTTGGCTCTCAGTTTCTATTCTCTTAGGTCCAAAAAGGTCCGCAGCCTTCAGTAATGATAATTGGACACTCATATTAAATCATCAGCGATAATTTTTCCTGACATTCTTGGCTTTACTGACCAACATTGCCAAATCGCGCGCACGTTTTAATTTGTCCAATGTTAAGCATGCTATTAGAATGCAAATATACGCTAATCAATGCGAATATATATTCAGTTGGTCGCATGACCTTCAACTTGCTATTCGTCTGAGGCAGTACAGGGTATCATTTTAGAAAATGACTCATTATCCGCGAATCATTTGTCGTACGTTGATCCTGGCGCCTCGGTGACACAGCTCAAGACCTTGGCTTTATTAATTGTAATTGTTATCTCGGGCTTCGTTTGATTTATTTTTATTCGTTCCACTTGTTACCCTAGCAATGTTATTTAATTGGCGCAATGTAACAATGATTGGGTTTTATTCATGTGTTTGTTTCGCGTTTATTAGATCAACGAACTTCATAGATAACGCGGGATCGTTTGAAGCGAGAATTGCTTATTCTCAACACCCACAATATCTGACGTAGCTAGTAGCTATTCTACTTCGCTATGTTTAGATATCCTTGAATAGACTAACTATCTCTTTGATGTTTCTGAGTGATTTCTCATTTACGAGAATATGATTAAATGACATGCATACCACGAATTGATCATAAAAAGATCCAAAATTACGTATTTTTCCTGGCATTAAAATATGAATTATACCAACAAATTCCTTATCTCCCAGGTGGCAGTGACTTCAGAATGCGTTACAGCTTGGGCTCGCCTGCGGTACTGTGGTAGTTGCGCGGGCTACCAGCCGCCCGCGTGTACGCGCTACTGCCACAACGTCATCCGTGGCTGCCTGCCCGCGCACGCTGACCTCGGCGACCAGTGGGATGCCTATGTCGGTGAGTAATCTGAGGAGGTTACAGCGGAGATTTCATGGCTCTTGTTACATATGTTTGCGCGATTTATTGCCTATAAAATAACGTTCTAAAATAATTTCGTTTCATTTTCAGACGCCGTAGACAAAGTGGCCGACAGATTGCTCGGTCCATTCAACATAGCTATGGTGGTCGAACCTATAGACATCAAAATTTCTGAAGCCATAATGAGCTTCCAAGAGCACAACCGGGAGATCTCGCAGAAGATATTCACGGGGTGCGGTAAGCCAGTGCTGGGGGGCGGGGGCGGGGCGGGGCCATTCTTCGCGCCCGGCAAGACGCGCCGCTCTGTCCGCGCCATCCCAGATTTCGACTGGCCCCAGAAAGTAGATGACGTTGACGACTTCGAGATCGAAGCTTCATTCGAAAGCCTGGTAAACGAGGATCCTTCTTTAGTAAGTTTACGGACCCCTGAAGGCATCCGTAAGGCTACAGAAGACATGGCCGAACAGGCGAAGTTGAGGGACAGGTTCTTGCAGTACATGCGAGGAAAGATAGACCTTCAAGAGTATGAGGAGCACGAGAGGAAGCGCCGAGATGCGGACCCGGAGCCTGCGGCTGCCGGCGCGATGGATATCGACTTCAAGTCATACGACTTTGATGAGAAGAAGGGACCGAAGAAGAAGAAGCCTTCATTGAAAAGCGAAGAGAGTCGCGGTAAGTTTGTTCAAAAGTGTTAAACTTATAAAGTTCGAGTTACTTAAAACATACAAACATACATAAAAATAAGTTTGTATTTGTGAAGTAGAAATAACTAGAACTCCCTGGGTTCTAGTTATTTCTATTTCACACACACAAACTTATTTTTATGTATGTTCAATCACGGCCGTTTACCGTTCAAACTCTGGAATACCAAAGATCGTCTAACTGTTTTTCACTGCCATTACCAATGGACCTATCCTAATAAGCATAAATACAAACTCGATTTGTCTTACAGGATCAGATTGGGGCGGGCCCGCGCTAGAGAAGCTAGTCCGCGAGACGCGAGTACGCATGCGCAACACAAGGCGCTACTGGAACCACTTGCCCGCGCTACTGTGTACTTCTACTAGCGTCACCAGCTCGCCCTGTTTCAATGGAACTGACGTTGCCAGGTAAACATTACAGTTGAGCTTTTCAATTTGGCGCCCAACATGGGACAAAAAATATTGTAAGATCAAACTAAACTTACAATATTACACGAATTATCTTATTTATATGTCATGTGGGTCCCTGCATCGTGTGAAACGTTTATATTTTTTCTTTGATTTAATTCTTAGTAAACTGAATTTGGCATCCGACGTGGGACAAAAATAATGTTTATCACACGGCTTGTATCGAATTTTAGAGAAAGTTCGGCTTTGTATCGTCCCTGTCACCTAACTGTGAGACAGATTGTTTCTAAAGTCCGTTATGTATTTCATTTTTCGTTTTTTTTTAATTTGGCGCCCAGCGTGGGACCAAAATATTGTAAGACCAAACTAATCTCTCATGTATAAATCCCTAGCTACACACTAAATGCGGCCAGTGAAGGTACGGCTGGACTCGCCAGCAACCCAGAGGTGCGCGGCGCGGCCAGCCCCAGCGCCGCGGCCAGCGTGGCCACGCAAGCCGACTCGCTGCGGACACTCACTGCGAGGCTGAAAGATGCTTACAATGGGGTGGAAGTGCAGTGGCTAGATACTGATGGGAAGGGTGAGTTATCTGATAGATATTGCCCGTTGAAATAAAACGCGCGCAGTCGTTACATGTGTTCAAAAGACTCGTAAAGGAACACTACTTGTCGTTGTGATCTTGTTGCCCTAACTGCAGTCATCTACAGTCTTCTTTTATTTTCGTTACTTATATATTTAGTAAGTATGTATTTATGTATCTATAATTTTGGAAATGTATATCTATTTTAGTGTTTTGTATATATAATATTTGCACCAACGACAGCCCCATTTTATGTCGAGGAAAATCACTGTCGATTCCAAGGTCGCCTGGAAGAAATCGCAGAAAGCTATATATAAGATAGATAAGGCCGCCCATTGTATATTTTGTAGTGTTTGATGTATTTTTTTTAAGTTGTGTATTTTTTGTGTACAATAAAGTATATATAAATATATGTATTCCTATTAGAAACGTTCTAGTCTTCTTCTTTTCGAGTCGAATTGTGTTAAATGAGTTGAGCACAGGGCTAGCCACACGGCTCTCTTAAGAGCCATGACCAACGGTTATTCCAGGCCATCCTTGAGGCCCAATAACATAACGTTCTAGTTATACCGTTCCTTCTGATCAAAAAGTAGTAAAAGCAAATAATAATTCATTTAACATCCGAATAATATACGAAATAACGTTTACATGGCTTACCGGATTTTTTAGTTTGAGTTTGATGACATTTTGAGTTTGATGACATAATGCTTGCCAAATATTTCCATGTAAACTATGACATCTATACATATATGTAATCTTTCCAACTAGGCAATTGTTATTTTTGACATGAGAAGGAAAAATACTTATAAATCTATTATGCCTTTACAGACTTACAAGTGTCCAGTTCGTTTGCGCGAGAGACCATAGAGGACGTGGAGTCAGGCTCAGGGTCTGGAGACTGGGGCACCGACGGATTGCCTGATGATGATGAGGACAGGCTCAATGGTTACGATACAGGTAAATATCGTGTTTTTAACCTTTATAGAAATATATCAGGGCTCACTTGCACCACAAATCACTAAATGCGTTTAGGGCTAAATATATTCTGCACAAAATATTATTGTCTCTTGTCATTTCCTACTGATTGGCAGAAAAAGAACGATGTTTTAAATTCGTTTAGGATTTATTTATGGTCCAAGACTTAAGATATTTTCAACAGACTTAAATGTAATCTAGGTTCTTGTAGGTTTAGGTTTGGACCTACGGCGTAGATTTCTTGTATTAGTGATGACAGATATTCTTCTCAGAGTAAAAGAGAGAACCTCACCACCTTATCAACAACTTCATAATTTTCGTCTCCATTTCCAGGCTCAGGCAGTCCTCCAGATGTAGACGAGGAACCAACCGAGCGCGAACCCGACGTGGTCCCGCCGCGCCCGGCCGAGGTGACCGAGGCGCCCTTCGTGCCCAGCATCGTGGACACGCCGGGCACCAAAAACGTCAACGTGCGCGGCCGCACCGGCGACAACACCGCCAGTGGTGACGTCATTGTCAACTCCGACGACACCGAACAGGACACCCCCAGACCGCAAGACATACCTACCAGGGAACAACCCGTTGCAGCTTCAGCCGACAGACCCTCGCTACAAAAAGCACTGTTCACCTACGCCCTACCCGTCGTCTGCGCATGGTTCGGCACAATTGTCACCGATCTGTTTTAAAAAACGAATGAGATTTTTTTTTCTAAACGTGAGGGTTCAACGGACGTTGTTAAAGTGTATAGAAATCGTTTGGTTTGTATATAGCCTAGTCAGTGAGCGACGAAGAATGTGTTACAGCGCAAACGCGCTACTGTGATATAATGTGGACAGGTTATACTTGGGATGTTACGGAAAGTACGGAAAGAACAGACAATGACTCTTAACAAATTTATACACAGTGCATTGTGTAGTGAATTAATTTATTATTATATTTCAAATAAAAAAAATCAATTACACCCTTATTCGAAGTGAACGACAATAAATGGGGAGTATTTTTTTATTCTGGCAATTAAATATGGCATTATATTTTTTAATTTAGCAAAATCTAAATCAGCCAAATTATGTATTTATTAAATGATCTTTTTTCGTGTAAATAATTTGTAAATTATAATGAGGTAGATAGTGAATGTATGTTTTACTTTACCGAGTAAGTTGTAATGTTTGTACGATGCTGTATAGTCTGTGGGTTGGCGCCAAAAATATTTCAATTCAATGGCGGCTTTTAGTTGCGTGATCTTTGAACTTAAGCCTTGGAACTAAATGCCTTATTTCCTCTTTGGTTGATTATTAAAATTGAAAGCTACTTAAATCTTACATCTACTATTAACTACTTAACAAAGCGTTAAATTAGACTAAAAGTGGTTCATAGCTTCAAAGTCTCGGAGAATCTAGGTTTTGGGGCCAAACCACAGACTAACATGAACTTAAATCAAAACATGTCTAAAAATGTACATAAAAGTTAGTCATAATTCTAAAAGTAAGTTTATAGACTGATTTGCTTTCGATTTATATTTTTTACATGCAAATTATAATATTATTATTTCATTCGGACTAAGATAACGATTAATCATTTAACCGACTGATATAAAGATAATTTGAATTTTACATTTTTTTAATAATAATAATATTTTTTTGTTTAAATATTTATCTTCGATTTTGGCTTCAGCTTTACTTTGCTAAGTATAGAGTTTAGTTTGCAATGTAATGTCGCAGGCAATGTTATAAATTAGGCAAATTGTTAAACGACCGATATATTGCAAATTGAATATTTTTTACGCGTTAGATAAGTCACACCAGTGTATAATATTCTAAGTGTTATTTCTTTTTATACGTAATGTGGCGTCGTATATTATATGTAGATATGTCATATAAGTCGCAGCTGAAAAAAGAAATACATTTTTGAGTAAAACGCCCATTCAAATGGGATATTTTTGTTGTAGCTTGTGTTCATAGACAAATGGAAAATGTTGTCAATGTCGACTTTTGGCAAAAATCTAAGTCATTTTATATAAAATCAGTTCGATATACATTTTAGTAAGTGAGACGGCTGCGACAATAACGCACAATTATTTTATTAATATTTGAACAAGCAGAGGAAGGTCTTGTGTAATAAATAGAAAGTGTATAATTTTACACATTTCCAACTAATTTGAAATAATAAAAGATATTTTTAAAAGTAGTCTTGTTTTTAATTTTGTGATCTTGACCTATACCTTCCTTTGTGCTTTTTATGAAGTATAACTTCAACCCGTAGGTCACGCATTACAACATTTGAAGCAATATGCATTTACGGGTTTATAAAATTTGTATTGCATATGAAAAAAAAAAGGTAGGTTATCATTTCCATTTTTCCACTAGATTTTGACAACTCTTAAAAGATCGTAATTAAAGTGACCGTAATTTCAAACTTTTTTTTAATAATGCAATACGAACTTTATAGCCTTCCAAAAATAAAATACATAATATAAAAATGACATCAATAAAAACGTATACCGAGATAAAAACAAGAAAGTACGGGGACCAAACTGTAAGGTATCGCTATGTGCCATCTATTTAAGAATAATTCAGCGCACAAATGTACTGCCACGCTTAATGGTCCGTGTTTTATTTCGATTTGTATGTACGTGTGTCAAGTGACTTGTACTGGCACTTTGAATATCTTACATAGAGTAAGAAAAGCTAGAAAAAAAAGGATAATTGATAGATGCCAGTTTTCACATCTAAATGAATGCCTAAATAAAAGCGCACTGTTGGATTCCAACGCTCGGCGGCTGTGTTAACGAAAAAGGGGAATAAATAGCCAAATTGGATCTTATCTTCACTTAAGAATCTAAGACTGCAAGCCAAAATTTCAAGAGAAAAAATGTTTTGCCTATTGCATATTTAATGACATGAAGTAACTCAAAGAGACGCAGTAGTATTATTTAGATAATATTATTCTATGTTTTGAATTCCATCGTGTTAGTACCTTAGAGAAGATATGTAGAACATGTTATCACAACACATAAATAGCTTGATCAGTAACTGTTCTTTTGGCAAGATCTAAAAGCGAATTGGCTCACCTCTGTTGCAAAAAAACTCTATGTAAAATATTGAACTGCCGTTCTATGTAAATAATCATGATTAACATTAGTTATTGGAGATATAAAGATCTTAATTAATTGTCGCGTCTGCCTCACTGGTGGTTGATTATAAACAGATTCTCTATGACCAATGCTTAAAAAAACGTTAATATTTGCATAAGTAGTAATTTACATGCCTGAAGACTAAAACTGTTGTATCAAAAAAAGGTCTTTATACCACCGTGAAAAAGTACACTTTCGCTTGTAAGAACCACCGGTGAAGCAGACCGTACTAAATGTTGCTAGAAAGTTGTAGTTTTTTATACAGTGTCATGAATTATTGTGTAACAGGGTACCGATATGAATAATTGCATGTATCTATTGTACGTATAACGAACTCATTAAGAAGTACGATTTATTAATCGCAACACATGAACGATGATTTCCGCGGACATGATTGACCATGCGCGAAAACGAATGTCAAGAAAAACTTGAATAAAAACGGCAGAATTTAATTTACGCACTCAACGGATACACTTTGTAACAAGAACGTCATGAAAATGGAACGATACCATTATGTTACTGTAAAAGTAAAAGTAATTGTTTGTGGAGCATATTGTTTGGTATCGAACTTAATTGCTGGAACGAGGAATGCGTTTATTAAATTCTAGCTTTATTGCCGATACCATTTACTTGCATCTATCATTCCATGTTCATTTAACTGTCGCTCTAAACTAGACAATTTACGACGAGACTATTTGTCTGTTTTGACTGCGCCATACAGGTTTCATGCATGTCTGCGGGCATTGTCGTTTTAATTAACATAATAATGAATTGATTTGAATTAATAAACTGCGGAAAGTGTCAGTAAATCTTTCGTCCTAAAACGGACTAGCATTTTCTTTATTTGCCTTCATTTATATGAATGAAGAGTGCATATGTATTTTGTTTGATATTTCCTTTGGTTTGTTGAATAA
Source organism: Eremobia ochroleuca (assembly GCA_949629135.1). NCBI lineage: Eukaryota > Metazoa > Arthropoda > Insecta > Lepidoptera > Noctuidae > Eremobia > Eremobia ochroleuca. The sequence goes on from OX451387.1 coordinate 4,039,574, forward strand.
AAGAAAGCTGGTATACTTTCTGAACCATATCGGACTTATTGTAATGAACGTTACAGCTGTGTTTTTAAATCAATGGGAATTATTTGCGATTTGTAGCTACAATCATTTTCATTAATAATAGAAAAGACAATTGGGAATTAAATATTCTTCATATTGCGACATATTTAATATGCCTGAGTTAATATGCCGTGATTAATTTGGTACAGTCAAGGAAATTCATTATTTACCATATTGACACACGTCAATTTACCGCGTTATAGCCATTTCATACAACTATCAAAGAATAAGAGGAACTTGTGATTTGAATATAGTAGTCAATTCGATAAATATTTAATTTCCCTGACTTTACATAATACATATACATTTTCTTATACTATCTGATTGAAGAAGTTTTTCATTACTTTTTTTCCAATTTCCTATTATGATTATTCTACTTTTCAACAACAATAATATCAGTTAGCAATTCATTCTCATTGGTTTGTAAGCCGTTAACAAGTCACACGTCCACTTGGAAAAAATCTAGTCAGATGTGTTTTTATTTGAAACGGTGCTATGTTCGCGAAATAGCTAAATATACCTACTGCGGCTTTTTCCCATTGGATGAGTGACTGTACATATTATACTTATATACGTAATTTGTGAGCGTGCCATGTTGGGTATTATTTATATTTTTAAGCACCATCAATATGCAGGGCAATTTGGGGAAGCATTCAAGCAATTTTTGTATCGTTGCGAAAAATGGACGGCGCTATTCAGCCTGTATAGCTCCATCTCTTTCTTGCATTGGAACAATTATGACATCAGTTTTTCTATATGGCCCTAGTACGAGTACTAAGGCCATATAGAAAAACTAAAAAAAAAAGTCACTGGCAAAAGCTAGCTTTTTTGTTTTTGTTAACTTTAGGATATCTGTGAATTATTTTATGCACTATGTTTTTTCAAGGTATAATTTAATCTTTGTGTCAAGCATCCCAAATCGTAAAACAGTTTACGCGTGACTACGTCCTACGCAACTCTAATAGTAGTTTAAATTTCGGCATCAATACTTTTGAAATATTCATTGTATTCTGAACTATATTCAGTAGTATATAGATTTAATTTTTAATATCGGAATTGACACAATAATGAACTGTCTGGATGGAGAAATTGTCCAAATATTTTCGATGTTGTCTATGAATTTAAATAATCCCAAGAAGTGTCGCGCTCAGTGAGTGAATAATAGTGAAATGTGAGCTAGGACGAGTGTGTAGACTAATGATTTTTATAAAAATATATTATTACGTAGATTTATAACGTGTACATACAATAAAAATGATAACATGTGTAAGGATGTTGTTTTATTTCGTTTTTGTTTTCCCATTTGATTTCCGGAAAAATCCGGTTTAATTACCTATGTCATCGTCTGCCTAGCCTTTTTCCCAACTATGTTGGGGTCGGCTTCCAGTCTAACCGGATGCCGCTGAATACCAGTATCCACTTTACATGGAGCAGCTGCCTATCTGACCTCTATAACCCAGTTACTGGGGAAGAGTTTCGCTCTTCTGACAACCCGTAACGAATCTCAAAGATCCACAAATGACAGCCGGACCGACGACTTAGTGATTTCCGAGCCACGTCTTGATATGAAAAGATGGTCACCCATCCACGGACCAACCGCGGCAAGCGCAGCTTGACCTGATCGATCGACCTATGCGGCTGTTATTGCTTTAGTCACAAGCCCCTCTGGTTTAATGACGTGCTGATCCAAGTAGCAGTGTTAGAAACGGTTACGAGTCGCTGGTTCCATTCCAAAAGACATATTGATGGTGATTCGATGGGTAGAAATCTTAATGCAAACATCCCTGATTAGAAGATCAAAATGAAAAACTGGAATTTGTATTAAAACTAATATTGTATTCTTATAAATTTATGCTATTTACAAATATACGAGTTCAAATCTTAAACGTATACAACACATATTGTACAGTGAAATGACGATTTAAAAATTAGTATCGATCACTATTTGAAGTTATACTTCGTAATACGGCCCCAGGGCAAAGGCGTCACTCTCATTACCGATGTCATTGTCAATGCTGATTGGCCTCAATATTAAGTATATGGTCAGTTAATAGTTCGGAACATTCGACTTGAGATTTAACACTTTAATTTATCTCCTACATACAAAGTGACACAGAATATGTAAAAAACATCTAGTATCCTTACACTACCGAACATCACAGCACATTCAACTTTCAACCTTCTTGCACACCCCAAAAGGACGACTTCAGGTTAATCGTCACTTTCGGAGTCGCTGTCATCGGACCCGCTGTCTGAACCAGACCACTCTTCAGAGTCGGAACCGAGCCAGTCTGGGAGTGAGGGCTGTTCTATCAGCGTCTTCCATTCGTTTAGTTTATGTAGCTCTGCAACAAAGTGATTTATTCAATACATTGTCAATCACCTGATGATATTTACGATACACTTTTTGTCTAAGCATGTA
>OX451387.1:4042252-4065277 GCA_949629135.1 Eremobia ochroleuca
TGTTCACGTTGTTGATTACATCAGTATGTACTTATTTTCCAAATTGTACTGATTTTTAAGCCTGGCTTCTGATTTTTTATGAATGGAACGTAAAACGAAGCGTGTGTGTGTGTAAATAGTATGAATGAGCGCGTCGCTGTGCAAAGCTCGATCTATGGAATGGAATGATACAATTTCAAATTAGTTCAAGTTCGTTTCGAGCAGTTACTGGTGCATTTTTTGCTTGGACATTTTCTGTGAAATGAAGTGTTGTGATTAGTTTTGCGGTGATTATCTTTGTTTTGAAGTGATTAAAAAGTTTCTTGACATTAAAATGAATTCGGAAACGCTTGCAAATGTGCCTTGTGATGGATTAAAGTATGTGCAATCTTTATTCGGAAAGGTAAATACTTTCAAGTTTTACAGACGAATATAATAATCTCATTACTTCACCTAAACCTACTTTTTGAGTACCTATTTCTCAGAAATCTAAATTACGTAATAGGCATTTTAGTCGAAAATTGCCTTCAGGGTGCCTTTCCGGAACTTTTAAAGATACCTAGCTCATTTAATTGTGATCATTCCTGCGACAAGTTGTTTCGCGGAACGTGTTAAATAAGTATTCACACATATTTAATTAAGAAATAAGTACTCAAGAACAAGAACGGCTTTCCGAATTATCGAAAATTGCAATAGAAAAACAGCTGTTGGTAGAAATAAAACGTTCACCAAATTTTGACGCCGACTGATTACGCCGTTTTGAGTTAGAATATATAATTTTTATATTTTGTAAAGGCTGCTTAATTAATTGTAAAAATTAAAGCAGGCGCCAGGATCATGTTCTCTAAATGAATTGACAAAAAACGGCTTTTATCAAAGCTACTGAAGGTAAAGTAAATCTGTCTAGTAATTTTTACCATGCCTTCCGTGTGCGTGTGTGTGGTGTTTGTCATCTGTCTGTGATAAAGAAACGAGAGTTATTGCTGTTCACATTGTGAGTAATTATAATTATAAATATTATCAACATCGTAAACAATGTGTAGTTAGAAATCAATCAATAACTTGTACGCCATCTAGTGGCCAGATTGTAATATTTTGCCTATAGCGACTGTTGCGAGCGAGTGAAATATGAACTAACTCTGAGCTCTGTTGTGCCAATAATGTTAATAGATGGCTCTTATACGTCTTATCATATTTTACACGAAACTGATAATATGAAAATGAAAAAGTTGCGATTTTGTAAAGGATTACCAATACTTTGAGTATATAATTTATAATATAAGAAAAAAATGGTGCTATTAAAAAACATTTCATTTTAATTGCTAATAGCAAGAACTTACAATTATGAAATAAGAATATTAGTAAGAACTAAAACGAATCAGTCGGTAGGCACAACTTGTGACAGGCGATACGGTAGGTAGGTACTTAGTTTTTTTTTTTTAAGTATGTTGGCTTGCCCTAAGTTTAACCACTAGGCACGCCACTGCCTAGTAGTACGTTCCCGTGGGACAATTTCTGACCTCCACGTACATAAGGCGCGTGTTTGTGCGTGTTTGAGAAAGGTAATAAACACGCGCCACTGAACCGATCATCCTGAAAATTTGCATATACGTTGTTAGGTGTACAGAAATGGACATAGGGTACCTTTCATCCCGACAAAAAGTGCTGCTCCCGAGGAAAACAACAAAAACGTTATTATGATAATAGATGGCGCCACGTGTCTTACGAATCAGGACTGAATTATATTAGAAACTTTATTTTTTATTTAAGCCTAATACATTTTGTGAGTCTAGAGTGTTAAATTTATTTAATTTAACATTTTTTTTTTTAAATAATTTGCGAACTCCACGCGGGAGAAGCCGAGGGCTAAAGCTAGTATAATATAAAGTAAGGTACTCACCGAGTCACTCCCTGCAGGTAACATAACACAGGCGGACCTCGCACTCGGCCCCCTGCCACTCGGGGCCAGCTTAGTCCACGTCCGAGTGTCCAGACAGAAGGTGTACACGTCATCAAAGTACCGACACTCACGGCCGTCGTCTGCGTACCCGCCGAAGACGACGATGTTGCGACCGAGTAGGGCCATTCGGTGTCCAGAACGCGGGGAGGGGCCGTTTGGGGCTATGACCTGAGAAGGGAGTTTTCAAGTTATAACCCTGAATAAGTGAGACACAATGGTGACGATTCCCTTGTTAACAAACTAAAATAAATTTAAGTTCAGTGCATCTTTTTCTTTCTATTTCATTAAGAAACGGACAGAAGATAAATTTTAGTTTAGTCCTGTCAATTTAATCAGCGCCTGACACTACTCTATACAAGTTTAGACGTGATTAAAAACTTGCCTAGTAAAGTTACGTCATATTAAGAAAATATATTCAAACACTTTTTACCTTTTCCCATTTCTTCTCAGCCAGTGAGAAGCACCATAGGTCCTTATAATGATGGAACTGTGTTTCTGAGGGACTTGTGAATTCTCCACCAAACACCCACAGCTCACCTCTGTAAATAAAAATACAGCATGATTTTTTTACTGTCTCCAAATTTTTACAGGATGTTCTACCCGTGAATATGAACAACTTTCACTATGGAAGCAATTCTGAGATCACGAAAAAGAAATCAGCTGTTTCATACATTTTGGTCAAGTAGGTATTGAGCTATTGTATTAAAAAGCTGATTTTGTATTCGTGATTTCAGAGTTGGTCCCTTAGTGAAAGTTGTTCATATTCATGAGTAGAACACCCTGTAAAAATTTGGAGACAGTAAAAAAATCATCCAGTATATTTGAATATTAAAACAAAAAATTATATGTAATATTGTACTTGTTAGCTGGTGTAGCAACAGCTTGATGTGCGCTTCTTGGAGGAGGCGCGCCAGGAGCCTTCAACACTTTCCAGGAGTTGTTCACTGGGTTGAAGAAGAGCAGTTCATTGTACACCACTGTCTATAACAAAAAACAGGTTCAGTGTGAGTCGGACTCTCATACCGAGGAATCCGTGCAAATTTGTAGGTATCTAAACTACAAATTTACGGTTTTCAGATTTTTTTTCTTTTACTTGTGCTTCATAAGATTGCTTCTTGCCAAATTTCATGATTCTAGGTCAATGGAACGTACCCTATAGGTTTTGATTCCCTTGTGAGTGTCAAAATATGTGGCATACACAGAATTGCGTTGACTTAGAAGTTTGATTTTTTTCAATGCTTGAAGGGATTGCAGCCTTGAGTATTTGATATTAATTTCAACTTGATAACTACACACATTCCTGAGAAAAAGGGTCTTGACAGACGGACAACAAAGTGATTTATATGGGTCCCGTTTTTCCTTTTAAGTATGGAACCCTAAAAATGACATTACATACATTAATTTTCAGTGAAAAAGTGGTTGGAAGTACAAAATATTATGTATCAAAGCTACATGCAATGGTCTTGCCACAAAATTAAGACATTAGCAAAGATACATCAGATGATTCTCATAATTTTAAGAATGAGTCAGATCTCAATCTGTCAAAAATACCTCTAATTTCCCTACGTTTTTGACAAGTTGCTGAGATGAGATTGCAACTAGATTTTGAACATTTTTAACTATGGGAATTGGGATACTGTTTAAATGTTGTGGTATTTCAATAAATACCACAACATTTTAAACTTAAAATGTTTAATACTTTGTCATGTCAGAGGGGCCTGTGGCTAAATAATAACCGCACAGATCGATCAAGCAGGTTAAGCTACGCTTGCTGCGGTTGGTCTGTGAATGGGTGACCATCTTTACATACCGAGATCCCTCCGTGCCTCAGAAAGCACATTAAGCCATTGGTCCTGGCTGTCATCCATAGATCTTTGACAGTCATTACGGGTAGTCAGAAGCCCGAAAGTCTGGCAACCAGTCTTACCTAGAGGTATCGTATTACCCAGTAACTGGGTTGTGGAGGTCAGATAGGTAGTCGTTCCATATAAAATACTGGTATTCAGCTGCATCTGGTTAGACTGGAAGCTGACCCCAACGTATTTGGGAAAAGGCTAGGCAGATGATGACTTTGTCATGTCAAACATTCCATACCCTCATTAATACATTACATTCAACAAATGTACAATAAACCAATTATTTTTAATCAAATTAAATAAAATACAGTTTACATTTCAAATGTTATGCCTAGTTTAATTTGATTCTTAAAAAGCAAAGCAATTGCTGTGACCATACCTTTTGTCCATTATGATATTCTCCTCCAAACACAATGAGTTCATTGTTGGTAGGGTGTGGTGTGAGTGTGGCATATGCTCTGGGGGACGGAGGACCTGCCAGAGTCTTCTCTGAAGCTGCAGAACGCTTGGCTTCCTCTTTTTCAATCTCTGCTAGCACTTTGGCTATGTCTTCCTGAAAATAAATGTGATTTACTTTAAGGATTCGATTTTCTCTTTTATACAACATGTAATGTTACATGCGCAAAACCTGAAAATAGTTTGATCAGAATAACGAGCAGAATTAATTGAACCACTTTTTAATATTGCTCACATTTTTCAAAAAATCTTCATTAAAAACGTTGCCATGTCTATTTATTAATAGGTCAAGCAACCCAATGTCAGCGGGGCGCAGCGGCCCGGTGACGACTCCTCCCTCGATAAAGCGTCGTCGCAGACGCAAGAAACGATCAGAATGGCCAGTAAAACTAAAACAGCACATAAAACCTTAATTTTTTTTTTTTTATTTACATATTTTCTCTCTGAAATAGGTCAATTGAATTAAAAATCAGTTGGGGTGTCTGAGGTTTTGCGCATTTAACGTTACACGTTGTATAGGTATGTATAAACTGTGTCTTTAATTATTCTAATGTGTTTTTAACTGTTTTAAATAATATGAAATTTAATGAATTTTTAGGACCTCTTATCTTCTCTATTGGAGTAATACAGTACAGCTGTAGGTGTTGTCTGTAACTATAATGGATGCAAAGTCTACAGTTTTTGAATAATTCGTCTTCATGAACAAGTCACTGTCGTGCTTAGCATGCGGGTTGATGAGACATTTTACTCTAGTTACTTTAGTGTTTCAAGACCTAAGTCGAACAAAATGAGGCCTATTTAATAAACGAATATTTTAGGTCAATGCAGTTTATATATATTATAAGATGGCTAACTCTCTACTTCACTACTGTCATAAAAGCAAATAATATAGATAACTAACCTCTCCCAGATTGGCGAGTTCCTTCTTCAATTTATTTGCAAGTTTCTTTTCAGTTTTAGCAGCGGTCTTTACTGCGCCGCTAACCTTATTTTTATTCTTCTTTTTGCCCATATTTATTTATTCTCTGCACTTGCACTTGGCTTATAGTAAACAGTAAAACAAGATTGTTTCAAAACATAAAAAGAGATGTGCGAATAGGTTAGGTCGTTCGAAAACCTTGAGATCTTGAGATCTTGAGAGAAAAGAATGACACATGGGCTTGGACTTCATTTAATATTTTCCGATTACATTTCATGATTTTAGATAAAAACTAACCATAATTTTTAGTTTAAATAACAAAACATTTAAATTTTTGTGATTTTAAGTTGTATTTTTTTTTCAGTCAACAAAATTTTGATAGAGCATTCTAAACGCAATCTTGTCACACAAAATTTTACGTTTTGTTTGCTCGTTTTCTTTTAATTTCAAAATCCTATTCTCTGGTCAAATATCGTTAAAGTAAACAAATGTAGCATTTAAATCATTAATTATGTCGATTATCTGTAAACTGTTTGCTCTTTTGGTAACGTTTCAACTTTGATTTGATTTATTTTACCCAAAACAACATAAACAAGAATAAAACAAAACGTATTTCATCTTGGCAAATGGAATGGAATTTATTTGCAAAATGTCAGATGTCAGATGTCTGTGTTTCAGTCAACAGATTAGTAACGTCGTTCTAAGACGATATCTTTATTTCCTGTTTCTCGTTTTCCGTCTTCCAGCTTATAACCATAATCAATACATATTTGTAAGTGCTAATAGGTAGAAAATAAGAACACCAGAGCATAATTTAGTATTTTGTCCTATTTCCAGTCTGCAGCGAAGCGAAAAAGTGAAAATCATTTCGAAAAATGACGTCTCCTGGGCCGTCGGTACGTATCTGTTTATTTTTACAAGAAAACCACTATTTCAGCTGGTTTAGCTCTAACTCAACTGTATTATATGTCAGGGAACCTGTATGATGATGATATAAGTTAAAATGAATGTTTTGCAATAATAACAGCCGTAATAAATATCTTCTTGAACAGGTCTAAGCTAGAAATGCGTGTAACTTCTAGAACTCATTTTTTTTTTATGTGGTCTGTTGTGGACTCATATCTTCTGTTTTCAAAATGGTCATAATTTATAAAGTTTATAAACAATGCGCACCATATGCTACAGGATATGCAATGTGTGGAAATTTGATAAATAGCACAAAACACAATAATCTTATTATTTTCTCACAATTATCAAAAATAAAACAATCTATTTCAGAATTCGTTCCAACAGTCATCAGCTGCTTCTGTACAGGAGTTTAAGATCAGAGTTCCAAAGGGTGTTAAAAAGAAACACCATGTTATGCGCTTCAATGCTACACTGAATGTGGATTTTGCAAAATGGACACATGTCAAGATGGAACGAGAGAACAATATCAAGGAGTTCAAGGGAATCGATGAAGATATGCCCAAGTAAGTTAATGTGGATTGTAGATTTCTTTACTGTGGTTGTGTCATCTTAGTTGAGTTACAAGAATAATGAAAAGTTAAAACTTTTTGCCTAGTCTGGACATAAAAGTTATGAGATTTTAGGGGGGCGTCCATTAATTACGTGAGATGTTCAAGGGGGTCGAGCCGAATCTCACCTAATCTTCCTTTGGGGGTGGGGGGGTCTCGCCAAATATCAGGTAATTTTTTTCCACAATATGGAAAAAAATTACCTGATATTTGCCGAGACCCTAAATCCAACACATTTATACTATAAACAGGCATTTTGAAAAATCTCACTTGATATTGGGGGATGGGGGAAGGGATTGAGCCAAATCTCACGACATCTCACCAGGGGGGAGGGGGGTCAGAAAATTTCTAAAAACGCCTCACGTAATTAATGGACGCCCCCTATGTTTATATCAATCTAAATAATACAATTTTAGATACGATCTAAACAAATATTATGATGTGATGAGATTGTTCTACAATCAGTTGAATCAAACATTGTAGACTGAAATAAAATAAAAAAAACTTGATAACAGGCAGGCAGCAGTCATTTCATTTTTTACTTTTTTCATAGCCATATCAAACTCAAATAAATCATTAAGTTGTAATTATTATGTTAGCCATTGAGACATTTATCATATCCCAATAAGATTCGGCGCTGGTTCAGAATACGGTCGTGACGTGCGTGAGGAGGCTCGTCGCAAGAAGTTTGGTATCATTTCGCGCAAGTACAAGCCTGACGATCAGCCCTGGATACTGAAAGTTGGCGGGAAGACTGGCAAGAAGTAAGTGTCATTTGTCAATCACTAATATTATAGAGGCGGATTTAGAAGAGCAGTGGTGGCCCTTACAGGTTGAAGCGGGGTAGTTGCATAACACACTATCAGTAGCAATGGGTTTCATTTTGACAGTTCAACAACATTCATTGCGTTATTTACATTGCTGAGCAGACACATTTTTCAAACATATGGAGTAATGGATTAGCAATAAGCTTCAAAATGATTAAAATTGAGTAATAATGAGTTACGCAATTAGGCTGCAGGTCATAGGTTAGAACCCAGACAGGCGCTTTATTTGGTATAAATTATTTCATCACCGCTGCTCTCAAAACGGTGAAGGAAAACATCGTGAGGAAACCGGTATGTTCTAGAACCAAAAATTCGAAGTCATGTGACATTTCCCATCCCGCTCTGGGCCTGCGTGGTGGATTACGGCCTCTCACCAAGAGAAGGCCTGTGTGGGAACATTATATGCTGATTATGCTATGGATTTACATTGAGCCAGTTCATCATCATCTGCCTGCCTTTTCCAACTATGTTGGGGTCAGCTTCCAGTCTAACTGGATGCAGCTGAATACCAGTATTTTACATGGAGTGACTGCCTATCTGACCTCCACAACTCAGTTCCTGGGTATTACGATACCCCTTGGTAAGACTGGTTGTCAGACTTTCGGGGTTCTGACTAGCCATAACGACTGTCAAAGATCCACAATTGACAGCCCGGACCAACGGCTTAGCGTGATACCGAGGCACGGAGGTGTCTCGGTATATAAAGATGGTCACCCATCCACAGGCAAACCGCGGCAAGCGTAGCTTAACCTGATCGATCGACCTGTGCAGTTGTTATTATTTAGACACGGGCCCCTCCAGTTATAACCTATAATTTCTAGACAAGTGAATTCTCACTGGCATTGTGTAATATCAGGTTAGTACAGACGCCAGCACATCAAGCTACTACAATCTGTCAAATTTCTTTAATAGATTTTCAACTTTATCGCCAAAGTATAAGGTCCAAAGTTGTTTGGGAAAATTTTACAGTTTCGGGTAGCTTGATGTGCTGAAGTCTGTACATCGCTGACACATCAGTCAGTGCTGCCTTAAGTTATTTGTGTTGGATAATTTGAAATCGGCCCACTATCGACGTCGGTAACTGACTCAATGTAAATCTGCCTAACGACCTAAAAAGTATTGCACAACTTGCAATAACATTATATAAATAATAATAAATGAAACTTATTTGCATGTGATGCAAAATTAATTAAAATCAATAATATAGGTTTTAATTAATTTTGCATCACTTGCAAATTAGTTTAATTTTGTCTGTTGGTTTGTTAAAATGTGCAAGGTTTAAGACAGTGAAATGAGTTTGACTTTTATTTATTTATTTATATTTATTTATTTGGGACAAACAAACAGTAACACATTATATCTGCGCAAATAATATAAACAAAGATATTATATAAATGTGAAACTCACACCGTTATCGACAGCATATACAATTCATATAACTTTACTAACGAACAATCTATGCGAGTAAGACTACAAGACTGGTCAAATAACTATACATCGGAATCCTTAAGTTTCTTTAACAAAGCAGAACGAAATCTATTTGCTGACACTGAGAATAAATCTAATTCTGTAGTTTCTGAACAAAAATCATTATAGTTTTTGCACAAGCGACGTAGAGGCGCCCGCAAACCAGCATTGGTGCGGCAATGGGACACAGCAAAAAGAGGACGTGAAAAGAAGAAAAAAAAACCATTTTAACAAAGCTAAATGTGTCCCATTACATATTATTGCATATGTAATAATTAGGTGCAGCGCAGACGACAGACAATCCGTGACGCACTTTTTAGTCTGTGAAAATAGAACCTATGCAATTATATGCAGTAACGCACACGACGCGCAAAAAGTCCGGTGCACAAAAAATCCGTGTAATTCGGGCAGACCGCACCGCACCTCCGCACAAAAAGTGTGTGAAAAAAATTGAACGTTTGCTTCAACGCGCGCTAACGCAGACGTCGCACACTTTAGTCGGCAATCTGCATTTGCTAGACGTGGACGTAACGCACGCGATCTATTATCATGGCGCCAGAGGTCGATGTAACGATGTTAATTCAAGAAATACAAAACAGACCAGCAATTTATGATACTTCAAAGGCAGAATATCATGATAGACATTTAAAAAGAAAAATGTGGGAAGAAGTGTGCTGTAAATGTTTATTCCGCTCCTGTTTGGACATGTATGACGTCTAAAGAAAAAACAAAATACGGCTCCTCATTGTTGTTTCTGAATGAGTCAAAGCAGGTCTTAAAATAAATAGCAACTCATCAAATCTAGTAACAGACATTTTATAAAATTTGAAATTTTTTTCCGGATGTTGTTTCACAATTGTGAAACAACATCCGGAAAAAAAATGTTTAGTATGGAACTGTCCCTTCAGTAATCTTTCCGAAAGAAAAAGAAGAAGAAATAGAGAATTTTGGGTACATCCTATTGTACCCAAAATTCTCTATTTCTTCTTCTTTTTCTGTACTTCATGTATGTACAAAATAATACTTCGCGATCTCTGCACGATTTCCATAGCGTCTACGTCCCTACAGCTCTGCCGACAGAATGATCGAAGATGTGCGTCGTGTGCGTTGAGTCTGTGAAAAATCCGCGACCGACTTTTTGCGCGCCATGCAGACTTTTTGTGCGCCGCAGACTCGATCGCACAAAAAGTGTGCCGTCTGCGCTGCCCCTTAGAGAACACACACAATCCCGGGACCCCGGCCGTTTTCTGACCCCGAAAATCCCGAGACTGAACTTGGCCAAGTACAGTCTCGGGATTTTAGGGATCAGAAAACGGCCGGGTTCCCGGGATTGTATTCTCTAGTAATAATTGATAGTTGTTTTACATTTTTTTTATTTTTTTAATATTAATAGATTCAAAGGTATTCGTGAGGGCGGCGTGTCGGAGCATGCAGCGTACTATGTATTCACACACGCAGCTGATGGTGCTATCGATGCGTACCCGCTACAAGAATGGTGACTGTCTACATACATTTTTATTAAAACAATGGTAGTGATCGATTTGCACAACGCAAACGCTCAGCATTGCTGGAAAAAAACCTGCCTGAAAGACGTAAGAAACATGACACACAAAGTAATACAGCATGATTTTTTTTTACCGTTTCCAAATTTTTACAGGGTTCTCTACCCATGAATATGAACAACTTTCACTTTGGAACCAAGTCAGAGATCACGAAAAAAAAAATGTGGTGTTTTATACATTTTGGTCAAGTAGGTATTGAACTTTTGTATTAAACAGCTGATTTTGTTTTCGTGATTTCAGAGTTGGTTCCATGGTGAAAGTTTTTCATATTAATGAGTAGAACACCATGTAAAAATTTGGAGCCTGTAACATGAGGACAAGTTAGCGAAAGACCAAACAGGACACAATTGCTCTGTTTAGTTAGTAAAGTACGCAAGTAAACATAATGACATGTTTGTTCCAGGTATAATTTCCAACCTATACAACGGTACAAAGCACTTTCTGCTGAGGAGGCTGACGAAGAATTCGGAAGGTAAGCATTATTCTCTTATCTAAACAGGTAGACTTGCTATCGCCCCAACAAGTTCTGAGATTTACACTACCGTAAATGGAACTTTCGTTTTTAAATCTAGTTTTTTTAGGTTTCCATGCACTCTGGATACCAGTCTGGCAGGGTCAAGCATATCATAGCACCCTTAGGTAGCTTTCAATTTAGACGGTTGGTGCCGGACTGCTGCAGTCCGGGTATCGTACTGCGCACGGGCGGTTATGATTTTTCATACAAAATGTCTCGACGCAAGGTCGTGCGAGAGATGAAAAATCATAACCGCCCGTGCGCAGTACGATTCCCGGACTGCAGCAGTCCGGCACCAACCGTCTAAATTGAAAGCGCCCTTACGTCGCCTTACTGCTCAATTTAATAATATTTTTAACAATATTGATATCTTCGCTGTGCATACTTGTGAATTCCGAAACCTAATCAACAAAAAAATTTCAGAAATTCAAATTGAATGATTTGTTTTTATCAACATAATGATGATGTTTCTTTCTTTCTTTTTTCTTTCCTTTTTTGTATTTGTAATTGAATGCCTAGTTAGTTTTAGTTATATATTTTAGCACATTATTTACGATAATATTATATACTAGCGACCCGCCCCGGCTTCGCACGGGTGCAATGGAGAAACACTGATAATTTTAGAGCCATTATTTTTCGTAAAAAGTATAGGATAAAAATGGTTATTGTGGGTTATCCCTAAGAGATAGACATATACCATTGCGGACTTTTTTGTAGACTTTTTTAAGGTGTACAATACTGTAGTACATTATTTTGATCTATCTCGACGGGTTCAGCCAGTGTTTACAATGTAAGCGCAAAAAATGTGTTTATTTACGACATTACATTAGAAACCTCTAACATTATCAGTGTTTCTCTACTATATTATGCATGTATTATAGATAAAAACCTTCCTCTTGAATCACTCTATCTATTAAAAAAAACCGCATCAAAATCCGTTGCGTAGTTTTAAAGATCTAAGCATATATAGGGACAGACAGACAGGGAAGCGACTTTGTTTTATACTATGTAATGAAGTATTAATTGCAATCGCACTACGTACATTAAAAATTGCTTTTTCTTATAATCCGTGGAAAATGTCGTGGGTTATACACTTGTTCACTCTGTATGAATTGTTTGTACATTACTGTAGTGTGTAACTGTTTATTTTCCTAAATATATAAAATAAAAATAAAACAGCACAATTTATAATAACATGTAGTTTGCAGTGGCAGTCAGCATGCTACCAATTGCACCATACAAGCACCCACACACATCGATTTTAATCCACTTTGACTAATACAGGTGTGGGAGGGCCATCGACGCACGACATGTTACCATGGATTCAGCATATGTTTCTGGACCCTCCAGCGTTGCGTAATAACCAACGAAAAAATTCAACGCAAAGGGGGCCCAGAATTGTTTACTGAAACCATGGTAACAGCTTGCGCATCGATGTCCCTGTCTCCATGTTTAGTCCTTCTCTCCCTCAGATAATCTCATTTCTTTCTTTCATAAATGGCTTCACGAAATTCTAAGTACTCTTGCACTCTTTAATAATAATAATAAAATTAATACAATAATATAAGGACTAACGCTAAATACAGTTTTGCTTAAATCTATGTCAAGTTCACCCTTGTTTTGTGCCTGAACCAGGTAATCCTGTGTTTCAGGCGATTGGAGGTAATTTATTAAATAATCACATAATTAACATATTTACCTTATTGGTACACATGTAAAAGGTTTATAAAATTATATATTACCAACAATATTTACTTTAGCAAAAGGCTGGCCTAATAATGATCACCATTTGGTAATTTCACCAAATGAAACTTGTTCGAAAGATTGCTAATGCATTTAATGTTTCCAGGCGCAACAAAGTGCTGAACTACTTCTCGCTCATGTTTCGTAAGCGCATGCGCGGTGACGACGCCGCTGATGACGCCGACGACCCCGACGACAAGAAAATCAAAGGCTCCAAAGCCAAGAAAGGTAAGAGTAAGGGCGCGTTCCCACTTTGTCGTGACGACAGATAATCGTGTAGTTTTAAGTGTCGTGGCTTATATGTTTAAATGGAGGTGTTCACATATAGAACGACACGATTTACTGTCGTCTACAACATTTTTTGCAGTGACAACAGATTGTCATGACAGTGGGAACGGCTAGCACGACAGTCGTAGAACGATAAAAAATCATTACGACTAAATCGTGACTGCAAATCAACGATAAAATGTCGTCGCGATCCAATGGGAACAGCTAGATACGATAGGTAGTCGCTAAACGATAAAAAAAAATTGACGACAAACAATCGTATTAATGGGAACAGTTAGAGACGACACACGTCCAACGATAAATTAATCGTTACGACATAGTGGGAACGCGCCCTCATACTATTACCATACTAGTTGACGAATTTTGTAGTAATAGTACATTGTTCACCGAGGAGAGAAAGTGACAGATTACTAACGAGGGTGTAGTTTGAGCCTTAATAAAGCAACTTGGGAATCGCACCTTCCTCCGAGTGATATGTAGTGCTTATGTTACTATACAGGGTGTAACGGAAAGGGGGTATCAACCCTGAAGGAGGTGAATGTGCTCATGAAACTCAACAACTTTCCCCAAAGAACATAGGTCGAAATATGAAAAAAAAATTTGGCTCTCCCATAGTAAATCAATCAGCTGGTAGGTACTCAGTTTTGTAAAGGAGGGCCAATTTTTTTTTTCATATTTCGACCTATGTTCTTTGGGGAAAGTTGTTGAGTTTCATGAGCACATTCACCTCCTTCAGGGTTGATACCCCCCTTCCGTTACACGCTGTATATGTATATTTTTTAAAGTGAAACTTCTAAACTTGTATTAAAATTGTTACAGTTATTAAAACTCAATGGCGCCGATTCCCTTGTTCACAAACTAAACTAAATTTAAGTTCACTTCGTCTTTTTCTTTCTATTTTGTTAAGAAAAGGACAGAAAATAAATATTAGTTCAGTCCATTAAAAAAAAAAAAACAGCACGTTAACAATGGATTTTTATACACTTTTTCTGTCTGGTCAGCACGTTAAAAATGGATTTTCATACACTTTTTCGAGCCGCAAATACAAAAGTGACGTACTTTCTGCCCCATAAAAAGTAATGAGGTACTTGCCGAACGGGTATAGTATGAAGTAAGTTAATCACCGGCTGCCGATGATCTTGCGAATAAAGATCACGTTTATATTAGGTGAATCAAATATAAACAGGACTTTTTTTATTACTGGTCGCTGAGTGAAGTGACGCGCTTGGTGCTGTTGTATGTGTTAGGGAGGATCATCTAGGGGAGGGGGGTATACCTCTCCGGCTCACTTTAGTTTATTGCGCGCCAGTAGCATCATGTATGAGCAGGAGGTATATAAGTCTGTTGAGCAACGACTTATCATATTTTTTTTAACACGGGAGGGCATAAAACCTTTCGAAAGTTTGCATCCATTGACTCTACAGTTCAATAAGAATACGCTTTCAAGAACTCAAGTGTAGGAATGGCACAAAAAAAAATTCAAGTGGAGGACGCCGTTTTCACACTGACCAGATAGTGGAATCATTTGTGTGCAATTGACTAAAGGCACGACCGACTACATTCTTCGATACTGGCATCAAGAAACATCCCCTGCGCTGGGAAAAAATGTGCTAATAGAAGGGGAGATTATGTAGAAAAATAAAATATATTCCTTTTTTTTACGAGTATAATAATACGTGCGTAGTTTTTTTTACTTAAGTCCAGTTTATATTTGATCCACCCACGTAGTAACCAAGTCATCAATAAGCAGGATTATAAATTGTTCTTCGTTCATCGCACACATAATTCTTGTAATGGAATAATCAGCCTATAATGTTTCCAATCCTGGGACACAGGCCTCTCTCCGAGATGGAGTGGGCCATAATCTACCACGTGGGCCCAGTGCGGGTTGGTAGATGTCACATGTCTTCGAATTATTGGTTCTATGACATGCCGGTTCCCTCACGATGTTTTCCTTCACCGTTTCGAGAGCGTGGCCTCGACTTGTAGCTCGTGGGTTCTAAGTTTTTGTAAATAATTTCATCACCACTGCTCTCAAAACGGTGACCCTTGTAATGTAAACGAAAAATTTACACCCATCCACGGAGTGATTGCTGCCAGCATAGATTATCGTCGATTGCTCTGACCAGTTATACATCATATAGCGATACTATTTGCGTTTGTTTGAACGCGCTAATCTCTGGAATTACCAGTCGGATTTCGAAAATTCCTTGCATTCTTGAGGAAGGTTTTAGGCTATTTAACATCACGCTACGATACTAAGGAGCCGAGTAAAAAGAACGAAAGTCAGAAAGAACGCTAAGGTAAAACGAAGTAATAGCGCGGGCAGGCGATGCGATGCGACGGGGTGAGTAGGGGGAACAAGAAATTTCATGCGGACGGAGTCGCGGATAGAGGCTAGTTATGCCATAAACCGTTGCCTACTTCTTAACACGTTGAGCGCCATGTGTATTCTTCCGGAAACACTAAGTACCACCTTCAGAGGCCGCGTGTTTCCTTCGGGACGCACAGTCAGTGCTTCATTCGGAGGCCAGTGTGCCCGTCAGGAAACACATTGTAATACATTTTACTACGAATTCTAACACCTCTGGCCTTCACGGTTGTTTCTGGAAAATTTTGGAAAATCACGCATTTATTTCATACCTATGTTATTAAAATAGCATGAGAATATGAATTAGGCAGATAAAATGCAACTTCCAGAAAATGAAAGACACAGTTTATGGGCTTGGCGCTCAATGTGTTGAATATTTAATTATCTTGTTGCATATTTGTTTTGCTTTAAGCCAAATACATACCAATACATACCTACTTGTGTTTCAGATCTAAAGCTGTCTGAGATGGACGAGTGGATAGACTCTGACGACGACTCGTCCAACTCCGAGAATGATAAGGAGAAGGACAACGATAGTGACGCCGGCGATAAGAAGAAGAAGAATAAAAAGAAAGGTAGGACGCCATCTGCTGGGGTTATAGGGAAGTTGTGAACTTTATTCCGACATCGTAAGGGTATTTCCTAGCTATTTATCCCGTATGTTACACCTTGTCTCTGCATCACCCTAAGGTTGACTGGTAGAAAATGCCTCAGGCATTAAGTCCGCCTTTGTACAGTATTTTTTTTTTACTTGTGCATAAAGTTTTAATAAATAAATAATTACTTCCGAAGATGCCTCACTGCGATACCTCGCGGTCACGGTACAGCTCGCTACCTCGATGTCACCTCCATGTAAAGGACGCTTCAGTGTGCTTAAGGACGTCGTGCAGGTTGTTTCTTTATGGAGCGTTTACGAAGTCATTATACAAGCACTAAAATTCGGAAGCAGATCGACTAATATACAGCGTGTAACGGAAGGGGGGTATCAACCCTGAAGGAGGTGAATGTGCTCATGAAACTCAACAACTTTCCCCAAAGAACATAGGTCGAAATATGAAAAAAAAATTTGGCCCTCCCTTACAAAACTGACTACCAGCTGATTGATTTACTATGGGATGGCCAAATTTTTTTTTCATATTTCGACCTATGTTCTTTGGGGAAAGTTGTTGAGTTTCATGAGCACATTCACCTCCTTCAGGGTTGATACCCCCTTTCCGTTACACGTTGTATAAGTCGTTCAACTATTGGTTCCGACCGGAAATTGAAAACAAAAACATAGTACCTGGTTTTTGTTGACATTACATTGATTCAATATGGTGCTTGGAACTATTAATTCGCTCTACCTTGTATAAAACATGTTATCATTTCAATAGCCAATGTCATTTGTGGATCTTTGTCAATCGTTATGGGTCGTCAGAAGCCCGTAAGTCTGACAACCAGTCCAACCACGGTATCATATTATCGATTATTTAGTTGTGGAGGTCAGATAGGCAGTCGCTCCATGTATAATAAAATACTGGTATT
This sequence comes from Eremobia ochroleuca, assembly GCA_949629135.1. Classification (NCBI taxonomy): domain Eukaryota; kingdom Metazoa; phylum Arthropoda; class Insecta; order Lepidoptera; family Noctuidae; genus Eremobia; species Eremobia ochroleuca. The sequence continues at coordinate 4,059,236 of OX451387.1, forward strand.
CAGATGCATCCGGTTAGACTGGAAGCCAACCCAACCAACATAGTTGGGATATGGCTAGGCAGATGATGACAATTTCAATAGCAAACTTTGTTTCATATATTAATCTTTACAGCGGCCGCCGCAAACAAGAAAAAGAAGAAGGTGGAAGATGAGGCGTTTGAGGAGAGTGACGACGGAGACGAGGAGGGAAGGGAAAAGGACTACATATCCGACTCCTCGGAGAGGTAACAGGATCTATTACTAGTAAAACACTGATTAATTGTCTGAATGCGGGCGTACTCGTTCATTCTAATCTATAAATTCATTGTGTACAGTAGTAGTTGGCTTAGGTGCTTGATTTTTTTTAGAGCTCTATTATACAACGTGTAACGTTAAATGAGCAAAACCTCAGACACCCTAACTGATTTTAAATTCAATTGACCTATTTCAGAGAGAAAATAAGTCATTAAAAAAAATTGTAAAGGTTTTATGTGCTGTTTTAGTTTTACTGGCCATTCTGATCGTTTCTTGCGTCTGCGACGACGCTTTACCGAGGGAGGAGCCGGGCCGCTGCGCCGCGCTGACATTGGCTTGCTTGACCTATTAAAATATAGACACGGCGACGTTTTTAATGAAGATTTTTTGAAAAATGTGACCTATATTAAAAAGTGGTTCAATTAATTCTGCTCGTTATTCTGATCAAACTATTTTCAGGTTTTGCGCATTTAACGTTACACGTTGTGTATATATTTTTTCAATATCCAAAAACAAACATTTAGCTGGCAGACTGGTTTTTCAACTCTCGGTGTTAAGTCGAGCATTGAGAATCCAACAGAGTGCATACGTACTAAAAAACACTATACTCTCCGTTGAGTACGCGGGTGCGGGGCGGGTGTACACGACTCAAACACTCTAGTGAGTGTTTGAGTAGCTAGTGCTAGCAACGCACTGATTTATTCTCGAGTTGGACTCGCCGTACAATAGATGGCGCGCGGGAGGCGCGCGCCTGGTACACACATACATAACACTCTCTATAAGTTTTATACTATACTCTCGGCGTTGAGCTGTGCGTTGCAAATCCAATGCCGTGCCGAGTGAAAAAATCTATACTTACAAATAAAAATAGATAATGTTGTTACAGTGAATCCGACCACGAAGGCAAGACTAATAAGGAGCTCAAGGGAGTTTCGGAGGAAGACGCGCTCAGGTAACCAACATCATACAGTATTATAATTTAAGAATTAAGACTTACGAATGTTGTATTTCATGACCACGCATGAAACATTCCAATTTACTAGCTTTATAGTAACTTTATTATTTAATTATTTATTTCCAAATTTTGTTATTCTTTAATTCTTTAGTAATTCCCATCTAGTGGCAACCACTGCTCTCTAAATATGTTTTATCTGTGGATAATGCAGTGGACTGCAACATTACTACCTGTAATTTGGTTAATCTTATGTACTATACATGTTGTAGTTGTTTATTATCCCTTAATAAATTAAATTAAATTTATACCTTGTAACAATGACTTAGTCAGGTGACGCGCGTTCGTGAATTACGTTATACATACTAATAATTAACTTTTATAAGAGAATTTCCAAAACTAAATCGTGCATTTTGAATCATTCTAACCAAAATCCAACTATATAATATCTCTCTGGACCTGATTCTGAAGCCCACGCAGACGAAGTCGCGGGCGGAACCTTATTTTATAAATGCGAAAATAACTGTCTCTTTCACGCCTTAACGGCTGAACGGATTTGGATGACCCCGCAGGTCATAGTCTATCCCTAGACTATGACCTGCGAGGTATTTGCGTAACACACTATCTGTAGCAATGGGTTTCATTTTGACGTTACGTTGTTGAGCAGACATATCTTTCGAACATAAGTGTCAATGGATTAGCAATATCCTTCAAAATGATTCAGACTGAACTTGATAATGTGTTACGCAATTAGGGTGCTGGTTTAGGACATCCACGCGGCAAAAGCTAGTAAACATATAATAATATGATTTAACAGGAAACTCCTTGCCTCCGACGAGGACTCAGAAGAAGAACAAGAGAACAAGGAGAAAGAAGAAGATGATCAAGAAGACGAGCCAACAAAAGAAGGAGAAGAACGCGCCAGCAAACTTACTAAGAAGAAGAAGAGCAAACCGGAAACGGACGCTAAGAAAGGTGAGTGGTTGGATATTAGTCTGAACTGGACCAAAGTTTGTCAACAAAAACTATGTGAAAACAAACGAATTGAACCTTCTCTTGTATGAAGTCTGTTAAGAAATAAAGGAAACAATAAAAATGAATGTTTAAAACGAATTGAAAAAAGAGCTATAGTTTTAGTAAAATCTCATACCATGTTAAAAATATTATTCAGTCAGCAAGATGTTGTTGAAGCTGAATGCAAAAGGTGTGCGAACTAAGGTTACGAACACGAATCCAGCGGGCGCGGGGGCGGGGGGCGGGGGGGGGGCGGTTCGGGGTGCGGCGCGATTGCATAGATTTATATGGAACTGGCCTCGAAGGCAGCGGCGCGGGGAGCGGCGTACGAGCGATGCGCACCAGTCTAGTGGTGCCCGCGCGTCTGCATTGACGTAGTGTTGTGCATTTTATTTTCTGCTTTTTAACGACCGACGTTTCTAAATGTTGTATCAAAAAGATGTTACCGTCGCTGTTTAGCCATTTCGTTCGCGAACAAAGATAACCAGTGGCAGATTAACACATTTGCCGCCAGTAGGCTATTCAAATTTTGCCGCCCCTTCTGACCTCTGCATTTCGATACCCTACACGAACAAAAGAAGGTGGAAGAAAGTATTAGCAAATTGACAAACGTCAAATTCCCCACTTTGACAGGTTAAGTGGTGAAATCTAATAACATTTATGTATTTATTTATTTTTAAGATATTGCATAGCTTTTATCTCGGGCTTTGAGCGCGGCGACCGAATCAAGAAATTCCGTAACGAAAAAAAACCTAACATCATCCACTCCGACCGCCACAGCGGTGCGGCGCTTGAAAGCCGTGCATCGTCTAACGTCGTTTCAGTTCGGCAGACTTCGGCACGGTGTTTGTGTGCGTGCGACTAGACATACTATGCGTGTAGACTGTACGAAGCTCGCACGGATCGAGACGAGCTGCAATTTGTTTTCTTATCGCTCACCACGCTCAAAAATATTGCATAAATATTATAAGTGCATAAGCTATGCAATAGCTTTACCGCGGCCAAAGACTATTATAACCACTTGACTGCGTATACAGTGTCCCGACGCTCGAAAACTATTAGTATTTTGTCGCCTATGTATAGGCTACGGTACTAGTAGCAATTTTAGTTGTGTCCAAGTGTTAGACCTGCGTGCACGCTAAATTAATACAATTTTTTTATAACGTTTATGCAATTATAACGCATCAAAATGCCTTCATGCGCGGTGAAGTGGTGTGGGAAACATTCTAAGACATCTAGTTACAAAAAGGATGACATAAGTTTTCATCGGTAAATAAACAATACGAAAAATTATTTTTGTTTTAATCAGATTAATAAGCCACTGCTGGGGTCTATTTAAAATAAGTCTCGTTCTTGTATTAGACAATTCTAATGCTTCTATCCCTTTCTTTCCTTTTCTATGTTTATCGTAAAAAATAGTGCTGTTATCTTTAATAGCTGAAAGTTGATATCCAGAAAAATAAAATGAATACAATTTTTATTCAATTCACATACTTTAATAAAATAACTATCTACTATTAACCGATTTCAAAAAAATAAATACCGACGAACTGAGAACCTCAGTTCTCAGTTCGTTGGTTAATAATTGCAAAAAAATTGCTTACTTAATACTTGAACGGCCCCTAAGACAAAAAAAAATTGGGGCAAATTTGCTGCCCCCTAAAATCCGCCGCCCTAGGCTCAAGCCTACTCAGCCTGCTGGTAAATCCGCCTCTGAAGATAACACAACATTACGCCGCGCGACCTGCCCGCTGGCTTCGAGACCGGCACTACGTTGCCGCGCCGCTCCCCGCGCCGCCGCCGCCGCCCCGCGCCCGCTGTGTTCGTTTCCGTAGCGTAAAAGTTATCATCATCACTTGTAAGACGTGAAAAAATGTAGATTCATAGTCAGAATACAATAGGATATTTGACAAATTATTTGAGTCAAACGACCCATCCTCCCCACAAACCCGCACTGGGCCCGCGTGGTGGATTATGATCCACTCCCTAACTCCATATCTGTCGCCGATGTTTTAATGAGATTGAATCATTTCCACGTTTGCCATATTATATTAACCCTTTACCGCATAGGAAACCATATATGGTTTGACATGTTTACAGTTTATTTAACTCTAAAAAAATAAAAAACTAGCGTATAAATGCTAATCTTAATGTACACGTCTGTAGATAGTTACCCGGGAAAGATCTAACGCCTAAGGTACAGGCTCGGCCTAGTTTAGGTGTTAGTGGTCATTCGAAGTGTGTTCAAATGCAGAATTATACCTACTGTTTACCAAAATCATTTTTGTAAAATATTTTTGTGTCAATAAAGCTTTTTATTATTTTTATTATATTATTAATGCTAATGGGGTTTGTTTTTCATATCATTAGCAATAATAAAACACAAATATTTTGTCTATCATCACATACCACTTGGAAATAAAAAATAAAAAAAAATACACTAAAATTAATTCTGAAGCTCTAATAAAGACATTAACCTAAAAAAAAAATTGTCACTTATTTAATATATCATGCAGTAAAGGGTTAAATATCAACGCTTGAAAGGAAAAATTGACTAAGCGATATAAGGCATTAAAGGAGAAAAGTTTAACTTATATGAAAAAATTAAAAAAATGAATTCTTGTAATCATCGTAAAGGCGTAATTCTTACTGTTTTGGAAATTTTATTTTATAATCTGAATCAGAATTTATATGATTTTTTAATGAAAAGTTAAACTTTAAACTTACTGTATATGTAATACAACGTGTAACGTTAAATAAATGCGCAAAACCTCAGACACCCCAACTGATTTTTAATTCAATTGACCTATTTCAGAGAGAAAATAAGTCATTAAAAAAAAATTGTAAAGGTTTTATGTGCTGTTTTAGTTTTACTGGCCATTCTGATCGTTACTTGCGTCTGCGACGACGCTTTACCGAGGGAGGAGTCGTCACCGGGCCGTTGCGCCGCGCTGACATTGGCTTGCTTCTTGACCTATTAATAAATAGACACGGCAACGTTTTTAATGAAGATTTTTTGAAAAATGTGACCTATATTAAAAAGTGGTTCAATTAATAGGAGATAATACGGCAAAGTTTCGGCGCCAGAGGGCAGCACTAGCACAAACAGTAAACAAACATTTGTGTCAAGTAGCTCGAAGTGTAATAAAAATTGTTAAATACGACCATCATTGAGTTTTAAATAGTGTAAAGTGTATTATTATTCACTAATGCATCAATGCTGCGGGTTTGGGTGTAATAATATAGCGAACTTGTCCTTTCCAAAGGACAAAAAGCTGCGAAAACTATGGGAAGCAGCAACACGGTGTAAAGACTTTCGAGCAAAAAAAACACTCTAAAATGTGTTTCGCACACTTTAAATCTGAAGATTATATTGAAATTGGAAAACTTTCAGGTAAGATCGATGTAATAATAAAATAACATTCACTATAATTACGTAAGACTGACAAATATGATTCTATTCTGAACATAACCTAAAATTTCTTTACTATTTTTAGGGCTAAAAATAACATCAGGCGCATTCTGAAAAAAGGAGTAGTGCCTTCAATTTATATGTTAAAAACGGAAGATATAAAGGCAAAAAGAAGCCGAGAACGTTGTAATAATTGTTATTAATTGATATTAAAAGTAAAATACGACATGATATGTCAATGTTGGTTTACTTCATGTGCTAGTGGCGCCATCTGCGCCGAGCTTTGCGTAATATTCCCTATTATGCTCGTTATTCTGATCAAACTATTTTCAGGTTTTGCGCATTTAACGTTACACGTTGTATATGGCAAACGTGGAAATGATTCTATTTTAAAATAGAAGGCTCTATTTTTACGCTTTACTTTTCACTT